>BLKR01010589.1:0-51561 GCA_011170035.1 Teleogryllus occipitalis | reverse complement strand
GGCAGGACGGTGGCAGGACGGTGGCAGGACGGTGGCAGGACGGTGGCAGGACGGTGGCAGGTCGGTGGCAGGTCGGTGGCAGGACGGTGGCAGGTCGGTAGCAGGACGTGGGGCAGTGGTGGGACGTTGGCGGGTCGGTAGTGGGATGGCGGGGCAGTGGCGAGACGGTGGCGGAACGGGCAGGATGGAGGGCGGGTCGGGCGAGGGGGGGGGGCGGTGAGCTCAGATGTTTAACCGGGTGGGGTGTGTGGGCTGAAGTGGGTACATGAGCGGGGAAGGTACGGGTGGACATGAGAGAGAGGTCGGCGATGGTGGCAGCGACAGAGGTGGGCGGGGTGGAGAGGGCGGGTGGGGTAGACGGGACTGTCTTCGGGGAGCATGGGAGGGGGGGAGAGAGTGGGTGGGAGGACAATGCCGGCGAGGGCGCGGCAGGGCGGGCGACGGGTTCGGAGCGAGAGAGAAACGAAAGGAATAGTAGGGCGAGGGAGTTTAAAAAAAGAATAAAAATGTGAAAACTGAGAGCAGATGGAAGAAGGCAGGGAAGCGCGTGAAGATTTTACAAAAGAACTTGGTGTTGTTTCAGTGGAATGGAAGGCTTGATGTGCGTCCCTTCTCGTAGAGTCGAAAGTGGAAGAAAGCCAGAATGACGTGCGTAGAGTGACTAGTACAGATGAACACAAGAGGTAGATGATGAAAAAAGTGATAAGGATGCCCAGAAAGAAATCAGAGGGCCAGATCGAGAAATACAGGAAAGGAGGAAATATACACGTAATTATTATATAATAAGAGCTCGCTCGCTCTAAGATAGATTTTATATTAAGACTTATAAGAAGAAAGAATGCAAAATGAGAGTATCAGGAACAGGGCTGCATATAAGTGAATGTACTTACAGACCTTCCAACCAATTAGTGCGTTTCTCAGCATGGGTAAATGAATTTGTTGCAGATTCCCTTCAAAATCATCAAGGGAGACACGAGGCATTAAATTAGTACAATGATACGAGATGGAATAGTAAGTAATACGCAACAAGAATGCTTTGTTGAGTTATTCTTTATTGAAAACCGGTGGAACTTGAATGAAGTGAAAGAAAACTATTATTATATGTATTTCTATTTTATATTTAATATACCATTATACTACTTGTATACTAATGATTTGTCCATCACATTTTCACTCTACTTCTGTAAAACATATATTTTAGTTCAATAAAATAAGTCACAATATATTTTTATGCTTAATTTCACCTTAACAAACCTTTATTAATAAAATAGTTTTTAATTACTTCTTGTAGTAACGTTTCTATACATGAGCGGCTGTCAAAATTCTTCTGAAGTCATACTGGCTTACACGTCTTTAGGTCTCGGTGCAATGAACGTCTTGATATTGAAACGAGATTTTCTTTTTCTTTCCTGAAGAAGTATCCAGAATGTAATGCAGATCAATAGTAGCGACGGTAGGCGATGCAAAATGATTGATTGATTTTTTCGTGTTTCCGGGCGCGTCAACTGCTTCGGTCATTATTCCCGTTAGTGTAGTGCATGTTTTTTCGGGAGACGGCGGTGATCTTCCCCCGCTGGATGGCGAGATCCAGCGTCGACCTACCGTCGGCTAGTGGGGTTTCCCCCTAACCAGGACTCTCCCACCAACGGGGCACCGCCCCAGTCGGGACAAGCTCTAAGCTCCCGACCGGTCTCCCGGTATATGTGGTAGTGTAGTGCATGTTAGTGTAAGTGTGTGTATGTAAGGGGAGAGGAGAGGACAAGGAGGAGGAAGGACAGATCGCGCGCGGTCCGTGGCCCGTTCGGTAGGGTACTGCTCCGGCATTCGCCTGGTGTTGATCGGAGAAACCACGGAAAACTACCAATCAGAGCAGCCGGCCGCTAGAATTCTCCTCCAGACAGCGTCGGAATTCGACCTAGCTGAAAAGGTAGTGTCGAAAATCCTGCCACCGTCGGAACTCGAACCTATGACCTCCCGGTTAGAGGCGCTGCAGTGACATCAGTTGATGCACTGAGCTACCGCTACCGGTCAAAATGCTTGAAGCGAGGCAGGGTGATGAGCAGCGAGATCTAACGCCGCAGGCAGACGGATTGCAGACGCGATCGCGGGAGCGGGTTAAAGCGACACGCGGGGAGTTCGGCAGAATGTTGTGCAGCAAGAGAGGAAGAAGAGCCCAGAAGCATGCAAGAAAGGACGGGGCCTCGCCGTCAACATTGAAATGCGCGAACGAAGCGCATCAAATTGGCCTTATCAAATTGAAAGTTGTTTTTGCTAAGCTACCTTCCCACTACAACTTTAAAGCGCACATTTTGAATCAATAGCACACGTTACAGCTCATATCACACGTGTCTCGTTTATCCGTTTGCTTTAGTTGTCAAAAACACACGTCAGTGGCAGTGGGTGGAAACGGCGCAGCGTGGGGTGGCGTTTGGGAATGCAGTGCGTCGAGCGAGAAAGAACAGACCGGATGCGTGAAAAAGAAGTACACCGCATTGTCGTTGTCTTGGAAATGGGTGACAGAAGAGCCAAATTAGCAGAATGAAATTGAATATTTTTTCTAAACATACATGACACAACTACCTTAACATATATACTTTCTTGAATCGCCACTCATTACACAGCGCATTTGACTTGTTTCATTTATACTTTTACTTTAGCTCTTAGTAAAAAACGATCATTGTGGGATTACGCGGCAGCAGCGGACGGCGGCGCTCGTGAATATAATGCTGAGGGCGGGCAGAAAACAAAAGCGTGAAAAGTAACGGGTCTTGCCGTCAACTTCCAAATGCATGAGAAAAACTAGACAAATTGGATGCATCAAATTGATGCTCTTTTCAAAGCTAACTTAACACAACTATCTTCACAAGTAACAAACTATCCTTACAAGTTTTTTTTAATAGCCACCAATTATTCAACGCATTCCACACATGTTCCATTTATAAGTTTTCTGTATCTGTTTGTCAAAAAGTCCTCGCCTGCGGGAGTGGGTGGTAGCGGTGCAGCGTTTGAAAACTTAACACGTACTAAAACCCGACGTCGACTTGGAAATGCGCGAAGGAAACGATTCAAATTGATCTCTCAAATTACCTATTATTTTTCTAGGCTACCTTAAACTCACATATCTTAACCCATTAACTGCCTAATTAATTTTGGCGGCATATCGCTCGTTCATTGTCGTCGCGTTCGTGAGCGCACAGTCCTTGTTGGAAGCACGTTGCTTAGCTGCATATGTCCCGTCAACTTCGGTGCGGATCACCGTTTACTTTACACCGGCCTCTTCCGCCAACTTAACCACAGAGATGTAGCAGCTAAGCCCAGCTTTACATGAGGATTCGAACCCACCTAAGTCACATGTACACCCTGGCCAGGAGTATACAATCCCTTAGTGATCGGCTTACTTGTATATGTTTCCTTTAGGATGTTTACATCTATTGAAAAAATCAAATTCGCCAATTATATTACACAATGTCAAACCACAATGAAATAGGTCTGAGATCCCCAATTGGGAACCATGGCAGTTCACGTACATCCTTTTAAGCACCACCCACACGTGTTCGATTTACCCGGCGTGGGCGGCGTTCGGGAACGCAGCAACGCGAGCTACCAAGCGAGAGCGGAGTCGGACGGCAGGGAGCGCATCTCGAGCGGCCTGGTCGTGGCGACGGCTGCAGGGAAGGCGGCGCTGCCTGCTGCATCCCGTGCGGGTGGGCGTGGCTGGTGGAGAGGGGGCGGGGCGGGGCGGGTGCGCGGCCGCAGGAACAGGGGGAGGTCGCGGTGGCGGCAACACGCGCGCGCCAGCTGCACCGCCCACGAAACCCGCGCGTAAATCAGGGAGCGCCCACCCGCTCGGTCGCACGCGCGCTGCCGCCACCATCACCGCTGCGCACGGGTTGGAATCGGTAACGCACGCATGGGTAAAAAAATGGAGACGGTGCGGTTGCGGGATTAGAACATGTACAGGTGGCTCAGAATAAATGTTTCAAACTTCTAGGTGAGGTCGAAGATGATAACGCTTGGCAATTTATTGTTGAGAAATGCATTTAGCGCACAGGTTGGAATGGGTAACGCACGCATGGGTAAAAAAATGGAGACGGTGCGGTTGCGGGAATAGAACATGTACAGGTGGCTCAGAATAAATGTTGCAAACTTCTAGGTGAGGTCGAAGATGATAACGCTTGGCAATTTATTATTGAGAAATGCATTTAGCGCACAGGTTGGAATGGGTAACGCACGCATGGGTAAAAAAATGGAGACGGTGCGGTTGCGGGAATAGAACATGTACAGGTGGCTCAGAATAAATGTTGCAAACTTCTAGGTGAGGTCGAAGATGATAACGCTTTGCAATTTATTATTGAGAAATGCATTTAGCGCACAGGTTGGAATGGGTAACGCACGCATGGGTAAAAAAATGGAGACGGTGCGGTTGCGGGAATAGAACATGTACAGGTGGCTCAGAATAAATGTTGCAAACTTCTAGGTGAGGTCGAAGATGATAACGCTGTGCAATTTATTATTGAGAAATGCATTTAGCGCACAGGTTGGAATGGGTAACGCACGTATAGGGAAAATTGAGGTGGTGCAGGGTCGAGGAAAAGCCATGCACAGGTGTCTTAGAATAAATGTTGCAACTTTTAGATGAGATCGAGTATGATAAATTTTTGCCTCTTTTTTTCGGTGAGAAGGGCATTTACGCACGGGTGGGGATCGGTATCGCATGCACGGGAAGAAAATCGAGGTGATGCGGTGTCGGATAGAGGATGTGTACTGGTGTCTCAGAATAAATGTTGCAAACTTCCAGGGGAGTCGAAGATGATCTCATTTTTGCACTTTTTTGGTGTGAAATCTGACCCCATCTGACACTTGTCAGGCACGAATTTGTTGGAAGGCGCTTTGTCGCGCTGTATCTGGAAGACCCATTGCTATACTATTTTTACTTTCTCGCTGTTGCTACTGCAGCAGAGATTTTCTGTTGAACATAGACAATTTTTATTTTCTTTAAACCATTTTTTCTTAAAAAACGGCGCACAATTTTTTGATTAAATTTAGGTCTTAGCGTAAAGGACGCTGATGAGAATGGTCAGGTCTCATGTTTGTTGAAATGCCTGATTTTACGAAAATTTAAAAAAATATGGCGTGTTCATACAACTACAATTGTAAAGATACAATTTTTTTCTTAAGGTGTTCATAAAAGACGGATCTTAGAATAAGAACATGTTGTTTTAAATATCAGTCTTTTTTGTATAATTTAGCGTCAAACTAAGTCGCTTGCTCCGAATTTACTGGGCTTCATGAAAATAAGTTGAGATGTTTGAAAGCTATTGCTATTCTTATAAAAGAAAGTAGATTGAAGGAAGGTAATAAATTTAACTTAGAGCCAATAAATTACTTCTTTACTTTAAGAAATTTTGATCCCTGATTATAGTGTGTTTCATTTCTGAAAGCTAGGAATGACGCTTACAGTAGTTCCTGGCTGTTGAAATGAACGCAGGTATTCATCAGAGACGCTTCCTTTGAATTGGTTGGGGTTGGATTATATTAGCATTATTCTAATACTTTACATTAAAGAAAAATTGAAAAAACTGAGTACCATTGGTTTTTTACGAGCCCTACACTTTATCACTGCATACGTTGCGTTGGGATACAATGCAGCGATGTATATTTCAGATTTTCATTGTTGAATGGCAACAATATAAGATAATGTAATGTGAAATTATTTTAAATTCTTCTCTTTGTTGAACACTGACATGCAAGCATTATGAGGCTTTGTTTTATTTATTTATATTTTTCTTTACTGTCAAAAACTGAGTGTAACGTACTAAAGGGGAAATATTTTTTGTGAACGTTCTCGTAAATTCTGGTATTCCTATCCTAACCCATTATCATGTTGAATTCTGAATGCAGATGGAAACGAAACGTTTCTTCTTCTATTATTAAAGGCAATTTTGATAAACTTTCTTAAATGTGAAAACGTATAGAGCATTTAGCATTACATATTCAGACAAGGAGTAACGTGTAATTCATGTAAAAACTAGCATATTTGGAGAATATTACGAAACTAGTATTTAATAATTACTATTATATATTTTTCGATGCATTTGCATTAGTTTGCCAACGCTATCAGTATCGTATTATTTATTGACTTTTAATTATTTTACTTTCTCACATACAGCTTACGCAGAATATTGTAAGGCTCAAAAACTCATAGGATATGTTCGTGAATACAATGCACACCTTTACAATGATTTCAATTCCAGGAATATATTTTTATTTAAAGTTTTTAATAAAACATCTATTGCTTGACATTATTTAATTTTCTCACCAAATGTTATACAATTTCAAATGAGTTTTACAAACAATGATGACTAAGATGTGTTAATTCGGACAGAAATTGTAGTATAAATAGTATTACATAACCGTTACTAAAGGCGAGAAAACGCGCGCTGTTCTAGCACCACTAGTTTTTTAGTTCATTCTATGGATCTATTACAGGAAATTTTTTTATTGACGTTGTCTGAGTAATTGTTAAGAGGGTATTTAATGAGAAATGAATGCATTACATACTGAATACTTTTGAGATTACTTTAAACTTAGAACAAGAAAACATAATATAACATAAAATCAATACTGAACAACAAGTCATAATTACTTCATTCCATATTCTTTTTCAATAACAGTATAGCATACGTTAAAGCAGTTTACAAATATTTTCTGCATATCCGTAAACAGAATGCAAAACATTTTCCACAAACATATTTTGTGCGACAATGTTTTTTTTATTTCTTTGTAGTAGAGCTGTCATCCATTTCTCTTTGTACTTTGTGGTTCACAAGGAATTTTACTTTGATTTTTAGTTTTCTCTATTTAATCAAATTTTTGCATTTCTCCTATCAAATGTGGAACTTCTTTGCAATTTCTGGAGTAACAATATTAGAGCCAAGTTGTTTAGCTTAGTACTTTCATCGCTGTGGGTATTGTTTCCTAAATGAATTGCTCTCCCATTTATTGGAGCAATATGTTGACGATAGAAAATTTCCATCGGACATATATTTATCACGTTTGTATATCTGTAAAAACGTACGTTCCCTCCACAAAGCTTTAATAATGTTGTTATAAATCCTCTTTACCTTCTTCATAGTCCATATCTCAATTTTCAGAATTTTCTTTTTCTTCCGATCCACAATCGAAATTTTCTTCGAAATATTCATCTCCAACATCGTCTTATAAAAGAAATTCTCATATTTTAGCATGGATGTCACCACATCTCGTAAACATACGCATTCATCTCAGCGTGATATTGAATTCTCAAATCGCAATGGATCTATGCCTAGCGAAGAGGTGACACAGGTCATAGTTGCCCCTGGTCGGTAGGCAACTCGCAATGCACTAACATTTAGTTGTTCGAGTTGTAGTATTCGGACAAAGAATATTTATAATTAATAACTTTTGTTACACAACGGACAATAAAATAGAGACATCACGAGGGCAATTGTTACTATGTACGTTGGTATTATGAATTGATGAAATGAACGAGAAATAAAAATGTTTCTTGTGAAGAACGATCACTGACCTTAATTAATATAATATCCATTAAATAGAAAACACAACAGGAGGTTGCGTTCTGACACAGTTAAAGATATTTCGTAGATCTGCAGGTATACGAAATCTCTTCGACAGCGTCAGAACACTACATGCTAAATACCACTGAAGGAGGAAATGACTACAATCAGTAACAAATATCACGTGTAATTTCGTTATTTCATATCCTCCTTATGTTTATTGAAAGAAGTGATGAAACATTTATTCAGAAAGCATTTATCTTGAGGATTATCGTTTGAAGTAGTATATCCCAAAAATTATGAACTTATACATTTTTTAAAAAAATTCAGAGATTTTAATGAATATAGGGCCAGAACCACGTTTGCGCAGTTTCTCTACTCCCAAAACTCAAAATTCATCGCCCAAAAATTAAATCATTCACAGGACTGTGAATGACTGTGACTTCAGCTTTTCGTAACGTTCTCTGCACCTCGTGTGTGTATATGTTATTCTTAACTAGATAAATTTACAATCTAATCTATTTTACATTAAAATAATTAGCAAATATGATAAAACATTTGAAGTTGACAGTGACAATTTGGTAGTGAATGTATCCCAGTGGTACATTTCACCGCCTTCTTGAGTCTAGCACAGAAAGAGTCAATAATTACTTTTGGCTAGGAGCCAAATTTGAGAAATATTTGTAATATATATATATGTGATTAACTTGAGAATCTATAATGGAATTGTAAGGATGTTGTGGGTAATTGATAAATTTCTTCACAATTATCTAGGAGGTTGATGGCTAGAGAATTTGGATAGGCTTCCAGACGATAGCTTGAGCTACTTGTTTCGATTCTTTGAAAGACTGTCGCTATCTGCAACGTATAGAAATAAGCAAAAATCTTAAAATGTACTATTAAAATGAAAAAGACGCATACACCCATTTTAAGTAATTTAAATGTATTTATTTGCATAATTCATCTTGCTTGGATTCATAAAGAATACGTAACACTGACTTTTACATTAATATAGACATATTATGGATAATGAATTACCGTTAAAGACACTGCAAAATTGTTTAGGTCACTTTTCTTCTGTCAAATTCTTATACTATCTCACAGGATGTTTTAGTGGTTGGAAAATGTGTAAATTCTAGTATTATCATTTACATGAATCCTTCAGATTTTCAAATCTGCAAATTTAACAAAATTTCTTTGAGAATGTGAATAGATTTTAAGATTCAATTCATCTTAGAAATGTACGCATATTCATTTTGCTAAGGGATTAAAGCATCAAGTCTACCTTGCTTTTCTTTTATCTATTAAACCTTTCAATCGAATTCAAATGTATATCTATGCTATTTGTTTACATTGATAATAAACTGACATCATAATTTAAAATGAAATATTATACAAAACCATGAAACAATATTATTTTTAATTTTGTAGATTTTGCTCACTTGGAAATTCAAGGTTAAATGATATGCTCACTAATGTACATACGGGGTGCGTTGGTAGGGCTGAGAGAGTCGTCAGAAGCAGATTCTCCAAGTTCTCTATGTGTTACGGATAGCATTTACACGACGTCACGATGTTCGCTGATAGATTCATGTCTGGGCGTGGCAGTAGAAACCACGATGGGCAGAGCGGACCTGCGAGCACCTTGCAGCGTAAAGGGTGGAAGGGGTGGATGTTGTAGAGCGGCCAGGGGTTTGCAGCTGCGCAAGTCACGTCCATTGAGTGCGCACTCTATTTTCATGGTTGTATGCACCAGGTGGTTTGTACGCTTTATGGGTGGACCTAGGGGACCTAGCTTTCAAGTGATAATTTTCATACCCCCTTCTTCCGATCTGTTGAGATCCACCATCAGACTGGTGTCGGGATCAACCGGAAAACAATGCGCTTCAATTCAATTCAATTCAGTTACGCCTCATTTCACTTCGCGAGGCTTAGATCATCAGGCCTATTCTTCCGCCTGACCATGGAAATTTTGCTATGCCCCTTTCGCTATCTAGCAGAGAAAGGCGCTATCATTCAGGCAACGAAACAGGCGATTACAATTTAGATCAGCGGAATCTTTTACATGCAGTAAATTTACAACATGGGACATCCAGCTTTTCTTCCACTCCGAAGGAAGGTGTACAAAGGTTTTTTAAGCGTCGAGAATGTTAACCAATAATGAGGCCGCTTCGCCAGCTTGAAGCTTACCAACTTTCTAGTGAGGTGCTAGAGTCATACGCATCTTGCATGATTTGTTTCTAAATTTACTGTAAATTAGGACAGAAGAAGGGACTCACCCTCGACGAATACAAAACTCCAAAAGGGCTTCCCGAGCTCATTCAATCTAGAGATATAGAGTTCCTATCTGTCATTGCATTGCTCAGACCTTGGCACTAACGATGTGAGTTAAAAAACGAATCGGGCGGGAATTTTTAATTATCCTTCAGTGCTTTTATTCACGGTAAATCAGAATAAATGTATCTTTCACCAACGGTGCGCCATTCCAGCCGTAAGTTCCCGGCCGGTCTTCTAGCACATGTGATAGTGTAGTGCATGTTAGTGTGTGTGTAAATAAGGGGTAAGGATAGGACAAGGAAGAGGAAGGAAATATCGCGTGTTGTCTGTGGTCCGTTTGTTAAGGTACTGCTCCGGACTCACCTGATGTTGAAGCACGGCAAACTACCGATCACAGCAGTCAGTCACAAAAATTCTCCTCCAGAACGCGTCTGACTTCGACCTAGCTTTCTAGCTAGTGTTGAAAATTCCGCTACCGTCGGATCTCGCACCTAGGTCAGGGGGAAAGACGAGTGTCATTTGCGCCCACTGCGACCCGCTGTCATTGTAGCGGCCGCCGTCCATTCCGGGCGCCGTCCTCCGCCGGGGGCGTCGGCGATTGAAGCGCTCGGCACCTCGGTCGCTCCCACGGAGACATGGCCAGCCAGGCGCCGCCCTTCTGTTGTTACCTGCGCGGATGGTGGACGTAATGCCTCCTCGGACGTCCGTCTCGCCCTGTCTGTTGCATGCACCGCTGCCGTGTCGCCGCTGATCTGCGCCACGTCTCACACCGCCTCCGGGCGCGCTCGTTACGGCTGCAACGCACGTCAGTCAACGCGCGCCTTCGTAGGCGCTGCCCTTGTCGTTCTGATTCTCCCTCTCGTACCGCCTGCTCTCTGTCTCTCCCTCTCGTACTGCCTCCCCTCTCACCCTCTCGTACTACTTCTTCCCTCCTTTCTCCCCTATTGCCACCTTCTGTCCTGTTACTACCTTTCCTAGTACCACCTCCACTCCTAGTACCACCTCCATTCCTAGTACCACCCCCACTCCTAGTACCACCCCCACTCCTAGTACCACCCCCACTCCTAGTACCACCCCCACTCCTAGTACCACCCCCACTCCTAGTACCACCCCCACTCCTAGTACCACCTCCTCTCTCCCTCTCGTACTGCCTTCTCTCTCTCCCGCCCTCCTTCCCTCTCGTACCGACTCCTATCTCTCCCTCTTGTATCGCCTCCTCCCTCCCTCTTCTATTACCTTTTCTCTCTCCTATTACCACCTTTTCTCTCTCCAATTACCACCACCTCTTTCCTCACGTACCGTTTCCTCTCCCCTTTTCGGACCTCCTCCTCTCTCCCTCTCATACCACCTCTCTTTCACTCTCATACCACCTCCTCTTTCTTTATGCATCTTGGTCTCTCTTTCTTCCCTCCATCCCTTCTCAATCCTACCCTCTGTTTCCCTCTGGTTTTCTTTCCTTCATCATTCCTCCCATCATTGATCTCTGGTCGAACACCTCCTTACTCGCATTAATACAAGAGCCTTTACACATTATTAGGATGAACCCAAGAGGGATAAGTTATCAACATGTCATCATCAATCTTGAATTTAAAGGGCAGTGGAGTTAAGAAGTCTGCGATATCTACACTTTTCAGTAATGTGGAGTTTCTCGGAGATGGAGGCCCCTGAATTCCAATTAAGATATTTTTAAATCGACGATTGCTCACTTAATATTGTAGCCGTGAGCTGCTCGTTTTGTTATCGCATCAACATGTTGGAAACAAGCACTTCAGCCGTGAGCAGTGCGGCAGTCAGCCATGTCAGTGTGTCGTAATCCTCAAGTTGGAAACGGGGCAGGAAACGAACGAAAAGATCGCATGTGAATCGTAGCTCGTTATTTCAGGTACTGCTCGAGTTGTCACTTGGGAGTTTGTTGCCGGACATCACGGAAACGATCAAACACAGCAACCACGTTCTTAAAGGCATGCAAGACGATGCAACCCATAAGCTTAGACAGACCAAGCTCCATAGGTGGAGTATAAAAAATCCACATCCCGCCGGTACTATAACTCAGCGTCTCGCGGCCGACGAATGCTTGCTCGTAACTCCATACGCTTACGCACCCTCGCAACCGCTGTTCTCGTGTCGTCCTCAGCTGCGTTGGCGTTCGGCTGCTGACGTGGGGGCACCCCACAACGTCGAACACCCCCCTCTCCACACCGTTGCCCTACGGCAGCTTCGCTCGCTTTCCATGTTTTGTGCTGGGAAGGAGAGCTCCCTCTGTACCGGGTGATACAAAATTGCCTTCCAAGTGCATGAGAGTTTGATCTTCCAACCATCAACTCCTGAGATTATTCTTCTTCTACTGGAGCTTGAGTTGCGGCATCGAGTTGCACGTCGGAATGCGTGGTGAAATGCCCTCCACAACTGGCCCACCCCGGCACCCTGCTCCAGCTGGGACAAGCTCTAGCTCCGACTTGGCGCCCGACCCCTTGGTTCGACGTACGGTAGTGTAGTGCATGTAAGTGTGTATGTGGCAAGAGATGAAGATGTGGGAATAAGTGGAAGTGGAAGGAATGACTGCATGAGGCCTGCTTCTGAGCATTGTCTCCGGCATTCCATCTTGCATTGCTTGGAGAAACAAAGGAAAGCTGTCGATCAGTAGTCGCTGCCAGACTTCTCCTTTGACAGCGGTTGAATTCGCCCCTTCTACAGGTATCAGCCAGGTATCGACAATCCTGTCACGCATCGCCGGACCCGAACAAGCCGCTGGTGACTTCCGCCGTCCCGGTCTTTACATGCCGCAGAGATAAATGTATGATCACTGCAAAGCCTTTCAGCTTGATATTTACCTCCGGCCCTCTTGAGTGAGAACCGCGTCCTTACATGATAAGGCGTGTGTGATACCTTAATCGTAATCGTAAGCATAAATTCACCAACAAAATTATCCTCGCCAATCGAAAGTACGATGGAAAGTAAGGTCTTTCTTATCAAAGTAACGACCCTGAGAAACAGGGAAAGTGAAGCACTTTGCGTTGACTGCGCGTCTCTCACTTTCACAACTTCCACTGCAATTCCATGCGCATGGCGTTTCAAATATCACTCTTTTCAGCATTTGCATACATTATTTTACGGCAACAAAATTTCAGATTGTATATGGGCAAAATATGCTTTCAAAAGAGAGTGATTAATAACTCTTCGTATTCACAATATAATCTTCCTTTGATAACTTCAAAAAGACAGCGATTTACAATGTCTTTTCGCGCATACGTTATCGTCATGAATAGGGAACGGAATTTATTGTAATAAAAAATGAAAAATTTGTACATAAATATGTATTTATGTTTTCCAAAATATGTAAGAAAAAATATAAAATATGTAAAATAAAAATTCGTTAAGGTGTTTAAAATTGCTCTATACAAGTACTTTCCTGGCAAAGAACATCGCCTCTCTGCTCTTAACATGAATTTGGAGCGGATGGAACATAGTTCTACTTTTACAGAAGTAATTTTTACACTGGATTTCACCAAACGATTTTTATTCGAATCATAAAATACATTCGTTGTATTTGTAGTTCATGAGAAGCCAATGATCAAGTAAATAATATTACCGTGTAGCCAGTGATGGCTCCCGGAAGAGGGGGGTTAAAAGGTACCCCCCTAAATTCAACAATGCAAGAAGACATGTTCTGTAAAAACTATTTGTTAGATTTTGATTTAGTTATGCATGGACTTTACGAAACCTGATCAGACACAAACATAATTTCAGGAGTCTGAAATTATTTCTTCAAGAACATTCGCTGATCCTTGATTCCGAGATCGCTGTTTCTAAGCAGGGGGAGGAGAAGTTTGGCTAATCATGGCGAATTTCCGATAGGCATAGAAGCGTGGTAGAATTATTACATTGCTTTGTGAGAAAAATGATTTCCGATCTAAAATGTTCCGTTTCGAATTATAAATATACTCGTATTAAATTGTTACGAAAGGTGTAGTTTTAGGTAGAATATGTAAAAATATGTAATAATACCAAAATTTCTAAAAAAATGTAAAATAAAAGTGGCTCTTATTATTTCAGAATGTCTTGTAAACTCTAAAAATATGATTGAATTTAGGTATCTTCTTTCCGTAAAAATATGTATTTACATGTAAATCCGTTCCCTAGTCATGAATAATAGCGAACCCATTTCGTCGATGACCCAATTTTGAATCACTCTGTATTGCGTACGGCAACACGGCGAACATGGTGCATGTGCTACCCGCAACTGTTGTAGCACCCCTAATAGTGTCCTGCTGCGCGCTACCTGCCTCCAACGTCCCCGGCTCCCCACCCACGACTCCCCGTGTCTAACACCGCACGCTATCGCCCCCGTCACGCCGCGCCTGTCTTCGATGCCTCGGGCCGACCCGTATCAAGGGCCCCACCCTTGTGCAGATGTTGCGGGCACAGCTTCCAACGCAAACTCCGTGAGCAAGCATTTGCGTCGTGTAATTATCGTATAGGTTCAGGTAAATGGAGACAAAATCCTCAATCAAATGGTTCTTTGTTCTGCCTTCCAGATTGATGAGTATGATACGGTGGAGTGCTATCATTTTGGCATTAGATAATTTAAATAAAAGATTATTATTGTAATCCTTTTCAAAACGTTGAGAGAATATTTTATTTGGTTCGATTTTTTAAGTTTCTTTTTTTCGTTTTTGCACTGTACAAGGTCAATTCTTGCCACATTTTTATATACCTAAAGCAAATATCATCGGAAAACCTCCAGGCATGCATTTATTCTTCATACAGAAAGAAGAAAGAAATTTCATAGGTATTGAAGTTCTTTATTAGAGTTACCAGACTTCTTAGTTCGAAAATTCTGTTCACTACACGAAATTTTAGTATAGTAACAAATTAATAGTTAACGAAGGAAAAACTGTCTCAATGCAATTTCGCGTTTCAAATCGGCAATCGTATGCTCCATGAAAATGAACAATATGCAATTAGCTGATTTTAAGGCAACAGACTTTCTAGGTCTCTCGATTCAATGAAATGTAATGTACATATAACAGAATTAAACATTAAATTAAGCTCACTATGTTATGCATTCAGAATTCTTTCTAATTTTGTCAGCCTTCATGTAGCTCGTTGCGTGTATTTTGCTAATGTACATTCCCGCCTGAGATATGGCAAAATATTCTGGGTAAGTTCATCGTTTAGTGCCCAGACATTTAGATTGCAAAAGAAAATTATTCGAATAATGAAAAGATCCCATCCACGTGATCCGTGCAAGCCTCTTTTCATTGAGTTTGGAATCTTACCATTGCCTTGCCTATTTATTTACGAATCTGTAGTATTTGTCAAAACTGACTTATTCAACGGTGGGAACATATTTTCATGTAATACTGATATTTATAGTTACAACACTCGACGTAGAAAGCAAGTTCATCAAGTGTCAGTATCAACAGCTCACTACAAGAAATCCACATACAATACATGTACGTTACTTTACAACGCATTGCCAGATGAAATTAAACAATTAAAATTGGTACACAAATTTAAGTTAAAAGTAAAATCTTTTCTGCTGCAAAACTGTTTCTATACAATTAGAGACTATACTGATCGTCAAAAAGAAAAATAATGTTTACTTTAACAAAACCAAGATATAGTATAATGAATTAGTTTACATTTGCATTGTATAATTTAAAAAAGAAGACTCAATATGCCTGTAACAAGTAATGTACTTCAGTTTCCGGGTCAATGACCCCCATCTCGATCAGGTTTTTGTCCAGTTTCCCTGATCCGTTGAGCAAATGCTGAGCTGGCCCCTTGATTTGCTTCTGGACGAAAATGTAGCTTCCCTATGCGCACGTTTTGTTGAGCTTTCCTTTTGCTTATAGTGGTAGTAGAGCTTAGGGTGAGTTTCTATTTTGTTAACAATACAGAAAAATCAAATCTGATCGTACGTTTACCGTTAAAAATAAATTTTCTACAATTCGGCAACGAAAATATCTAGTTTTTGAAATGTTAATCTCTCGCTTTTTTAAATTTATTATTATTATTATTATTATTATTATTATTATTATTATTATTATTATTATTATTATATCTTTCAACTATTAATAGTTAAATTGTTGGGAAGGGACTCTGAAACTCAAGAAAGCGTGCGCAGATGATTTTCTCCCCCATACGTCATATACAGTTTTTGACTAAATTAAAAACGTATATAAATGACCTTCAAAACGCACTAGTATAACAAAATCTAATGTTATATCTAATGCAATTTTTCAATATTAACATCAATAGAAATCCCATAACATTGTCGGATTATTTATCTTTGAATTCCTGCAATTCCTAACATTGTCTTATTGATTCGAAAATGTGTGCCACCAATATTTATCACAACTGGATATGACACGCCCCGTATTCTTATGTTAACATCAACAACAAAAACCTATCTTCTATCCTTACGTAGTACTTCGCAGCCATTCTGTTGTTGCGCCTCGCTTGAGCGTCAATCCCTTCAGTCCCGCCCTCACCTGCATGTGACACCACTTACTCATTTGCCATCAGGCCGAGAGCGCGAGAGGTCATAATCGATTACGCAGACCTATGCTCCTCCAATGGGGCGCACAACTTCTGGTGATGCGCGCCGATAAGCAATGAAAGGTCCTCGCGTGATTCACCAGAACGACCGACTAATCGCCATCACCACTCCCGTTTTCCGCACAGTTTCTCTTCCAAGTGCTCGCTTGAGAGGGACGCCGCCCCCCACCCCACCCACACCCACCCGAAGTTCGCTGATCTCGCGTACAGCCACGCTTTCAAGTGCTGAGAGCGTTGGCTTCGGTCACACGTATTTTATAATCTGATTATGCGGCACCTCGCGCACGCTACTATACTGTCTCACCGGTAGATGGCACATCCTTTCTTTAATCTAATAACACGCCGCACTCCATCGACCGTCCTGCTATCGCCGCCATAAAGCACTCAGTGGAGGGGACTGCATCACGCACTCGTGCATCTTGGGCACTAAAGGTACCAAGGGCTTCGTTCTTAGACGCTAAAGAAACCAAGCACTTTAAGGCCTTATTGAAAGTATCATGTACTTCACATTTACACTGAAAATACGAAGTACTTCACACTTGCCTGCTTAAGATAGCTAGAAATTATTTCTTAAACATTAAAGATTGTTAACATGAATACTCCACCCTTTGATTCTAAATTAATCATGAATTTTATTCTTACCCAATGAAGATATATAGTGTTGCAATCTTAGACACAAAACGTAGCCAATTAATAGGTATATTTTAGATTTCTCATCTCAAATACCCCGTGAGCGAAATAGGAGAAACAATATTTTGGTTTTTCAAATTATTATCTTTTCATAATTAATTTATGAAACGTTTATGGTTTCTATAATATTTAGTCATGTTAATCTCAAAATCATATCAATTTAATTAATGTTTTGACACTTCATCCATATCAGTTCTAGTACTAGTGCAGTAAAGCTGTACAAGGAACAAAAGTACGAAGCAGAAAAATAAGTTATTGATTCGAATACATGCTCATATCAATTTTCTCCCGGAAAACGCACATAATGAGAGTTTGGAACATTATAACAAAGTAAGGAAACATATGAAAGTACCTTTTATACATTTAATGAGAACCTCACTAGTTGTTCTTCTTTTGAAACTTCTCTACTTACTGAATGTACCCGTCAAAACAGATTTAAAAATATTGAATCCGCGTATGTAAGTTCTGTCATTGTCAATCAATTAACAATCACAGCTTTGGTATCCTGCTGAATGTGACAAGTTGAAATTAAATATTCCCAAACAATGTTCTCCTCATAGTCGAAAACCGAATATTTTAATTAAAACAACGTGCAATAATAATTACTCGCATATTTCCGCCCTTTATTAGTTAGCTAAAACAGCCCGTAAGAGAGAAAGGAATCTGAGGCAGAGTGAACAAACGAGATTCTGCACAAAACACAAAGACAGCGAAGTGTATTCATCTGCCACCCACCGCCCCGAGCGCCAACCTCCTACTTTAACCTAATACTTCGCAGCAAGCGCTGAGAGCCCCCTGCGACGCTCCAGCCTGACAACGCCGCCACCGCCGCCGCCACCGCCGCCGCCGCCGCCGCCGCCGCCGCCGCCAACGTCGCCGCCAACGTCGCCGCCGTCGCCGCCGTCGCCGCCGCCACCGCCGCCACCTTCGCCGCCACCTCCGCCCCCGCCAACTCCACCTTCGCATCGCCGCCGCCTCCGCCGCAGCCTCCGCCGCCACCTCCGCTGCCGCCGTCGCAGCCACCTTCGACGCCGCCGCCGCCGCCGCCGCCGCAACATGCTCCGTGGGGGAGGTCGTCTCGACGGGGGGCCGTAGAACTTGAGCGCACCTGCACAAGGGGAGCACGGAGGTGGAAGGTGGGGAAGGAAGACGAGGGATGGGATGGTTCCGCGAGACTCCCCATCCGAGAGATACGCCACGGCGTTACTCCCCCGCACCTCCCCTTCACTATTCGCCCCCTCTCAGCGGCCCAGACAGCGCTACCACCCGTACAGTCACCGGCGACCCGGCACCCACCCAAGCCCCTCAACCTGGCACCGGCAGGGTTTAGCTCAGAGACAGCATTGTCGTTTTCTCTGCAGCGCCTCTCATCAAGAGGTCCTAGGGTTTGAGTCCTGACGGCGAATTTTCGAGTCTATACGCCTATGTAGGTCGAATTCAGCAGGCGACTAGAGGAAAATTTCCGCCGGCCACTTCGATTGGTAGTTTTACATAGTTTTTCCGATTAATATCAGATGTGACATACCAATATGTGGGACCTTGTATTGCGTCACATTTATTGTAAACAGGGTGAATTGTAACGATAGACGTTTGTAAATATGGCGGCATAGCAACGGTAGACGAGTTGTCGTCAAGGTCAACAAACTTCATTGCTTTGAACCACGGGGCGCGGCTAGTTGACAAAGTAAATTGTTAGGGGATTGGCCGAGAAAGCAATGGCAGTCTGGAGCGCGGATAGTTGAATTTGTAAGTAATTGAGGGATTGGTTAGGCATGGAATTTTTTCTGACAAGGAACAGTAGAATGTATGGACGGAGTGTTGAAGGGCTGAAAGAGGAGAATATGGATTCATTCCGACTTATGCCGTGGCTCTGTGCGGATCGTGTGCAGACAATTGATGTTGGGAGTTTGGGAGTTGTGAACATCTACTTTGGAGCGTATAGTTGTCGGACTTAGAATATTGATGTAATGTGCGGAAATTGGAACTTGGAAATATTTCGAGTGCAGCAGCTAGAATTGTGAACTTAGGAGAATTTGTCGGCAACAGGACTGGAAGTTTTTGATACAGATATAGTTTGCTGAACTTTAATATTTTAAGTATACGCGTAGAAAAAACTGGGAACTTTTTAAAGAAGAATTAATTAAGTCTTATCAACTTATGAGGCGGTGAGGATCAGTGGCTTGAGTACACTTGTGCCAGAACGGAAGAAAAGAAGATGGTATTTGGACCTGAGTTTGGACCTGGTATCTGGACCTCGTGTTTTCGGGCACGTCAATCGCTAAGGTCATTGGCCCCTAAGTATACTGTACGTTTTTGTCACTGGAGAAGGCGATTACTTCCCTCACTGAATGGTGCCGACCTACGTGTCGGATTGTGGTGGCTTTCATGTATAGGAAGCTTTCATCGGCATGGCACGACTGAATGCCTATCGCCACCTGAATCCGACGTAGATTTGTTGTTAAAAGTGTAGTGTTGAAAATACTGCCACCGTTGGGACTCAACGGTAGCTCAGGGCAACAACTCATGTCACTGCTATACCTCTCGCTCCAAGGTACAATACTGGAAACATAAATTGATTGGGGCCGTCTGCGGCTAAGTTCAGCTTTTGCACGGCATGGGCAGCTCTTGTCATGACGAAACGTCGCAGGCGGAGCCTCACAAACCATCGTAGCCAATCTCAACGCAGGGGGGAGTGCCCTAACAAAATTACGTCGTAGAAAATGGCGGGCGCCGCTAGTTCAGATGTGGAAGTATTTTCAAATAAAAAATCCATGAAAGAAACACTTTATGAACATGAAAGTAAATTCATTGAAATGTATATGAACACATAGCACTTAACCATTGTTAACACAATTATTTTAAAAGAAATTACATTGATATCAGATAAAAGAACACTGATGTTAGACCAATTAATTTCTTATACGCATTTTAATTTCAATATTATTGTCCATACACAATTTATGAACTTTATCAAATGTCCAGTTTACTACAGAATATTGCGATAAGAAAAACTACTATAATTGCATATTTGCAATTGTTCTTATGTTTATTAAATTTGCAAAAATTGCAAAATACTGTCTTTCTCGAATCGATAGAGCACTTCTAGGGAACCATTTTAATAAAAGACAGTAAAATTCAAAGACCAAGTGTATATTTATCATTAAAGTAACAATTAAACTATATATTAAGCAATTAATTTGCATCTCCTGTCAAAATTGTTATTTTGCGATCTTCAACTCAGGGACAATTTGGGGACACTCCCCGGCAGGAATAGCGCACATTACGGAATTGTTTATAAAATGTTTAATTGTTGCAAAATTGTTAATTCGCAGTTTTTGGTTCTGAGACATCAGCGAACCTATCCCACTTTCGTATTGCAAAAATTGAAAATTGTTTATTATTATACAAATTTTTCAATTATTTTTTATTTTCTCATCTCAATTCCCTTTACACAAGATGAAAAATTCCGCAATCCAACCGGAGCTCTCGCCTTTCGTTTTCGAGATACGCAATTGTTTATAGGATTTTAGCATTTGATGCCAACCCTCATTTGTTTCCAGACAATTCATTCGATCTTAGCAGTCAAGTATAAAATTCAAATAGTTTTGCAGTGTCTTGCTTGCTGCTGATTAAATTGTATTAGCAATTTGTGACTTACGACAAATCGGTGGAAATTGTTGCTCATGAGCTGTTTTTAACTTTCGGAATTTAATTTCCATTCTTCGTGTATCGTTGAAACAGTAGTTTGGTTATTTTGATTCGTCTGTGTTATAAATAAATTCTCTTGCAAATTTCAAAACGCTGAGACTAACTGTTTTTCCTGCAAATGTGAAGATTTGTTTTTGGGTGCATTCTATTCAGTGGTGCAAAGTGTGTGCCAATATGTTTATCATCTAGCGAGGAAATTGATTATCAAATTAATATGCGAAATGCTTTTGGGCAGAGCGGCGGCACGATATATCATTTTCTTATTTATTCCACGAGGCAAGTTTTAGGCAGCAGATACATTCTGTGCAATATTTTTAATTTTGGTGAAATTGAATCACGTGTGAATTTTTAAATAGAACTATATATCTTTTACCTGAAATGAATGGATCAGTAGAGAAATTCAATGATGTCTCATTTGTTAATAATTTAAAGAGTAAAAATGTATATTTGACACCGGGCTTGAGCAATCCTCAACTCTAAGGCAAACAACACGTATCATTGGGTCATGTAGTAATTCAAGTAGCCTATCCTCAGAAGTATTCCCCGTTCTCCTCGCCTTAAAAGGCATAAGAGGCGGAGTCGGTAGAATGTGGCACCAATCCAATAACACTTCCCTCCCCTGGAGAATGCTTCGTTACGCCCTTTTGAGGGAACAAGTTCTTGACGTGTATTAAATTGTGAAAAATAAATTAAATTCAGTGTAATAAGCAAATATTGGTTTTGTATAAATTGTAATGCTACACACATTTAAATATAGAAATAAGACATACAACTAAACAATATACACATGTTTTAAGGAAGACGAAATTTCTTTATTATTATAACACTCATGTGTATACTTTTCACAGATAGAATATTGAGAAGTACACCATCAATCTGATGATTTGTTCTGGTAATAATAGATCTTACACATAATTGACATGTAATAACAGAAATTTCTAATATATGATATGGGAAATTAAGTACGAGTTCAGTTAATTTTAATGAGAGAGCAATTTTGCGATGAAAAGTTTTTAAGGCATATATTCCAAATCTATATACTACCTTAAATTAATTAAATTGTTTCCATTTCCATTGAATGGAAGGACATAACATCCCCTCACGCGCCTGTTTTGAAATGACCCTCAGAGAGGTCACTTGCTCGAGTTGCCTTGTTATTGAATATAACTCTTGAAATGTTCTGTTCTTACAGTAGTTTCCGAAACACGTAAATTCCAACAGGCCATCTCAAACTTACAGTAGTCGCACCCTATCTTCAAACATAAGTAGACACCGCGGACTGTGAGACCGCACGTAAAGTTTGAAACCAACTTCATTCTCGTGCATGAGCATGAGTTAATCTGTCCAAGTTTTTTTGTGTCGGAGGGGTTGTGATTCTTGGAGAGATAATAGGGTAGTGGGCAGGGTAACAACTCTCTGAACCGAAGCGAGTTTGTTTCCTCGCGTGGACAAAACTCTTGGGGATTGGAAACCCTTCTGCGGGTTTCATGAAGTATTATAATATTGCGCTTACTAAATAGTGCGTCCTGTTATCACTATTAGTTTTAATTAAATTTTTCGCCTTTCATTTTACCTCCTCAGTTCGGTTCAGTTGAAAAGAGTCACGAACTTTTCTGGTTGCTCGGGAACTGTTAGGAACCGCTTAAGGGACACGGGACTTCGGCCCCGCAGGGCAGCGGCTAAGAAGGGGCTCTGTGGGCCGAGATGAAACGTGTCATGGCTGAAAATTGGCCAGATCCACCCCCGTCCACGGCAGATGCTCTCTGAGATGAGGTGATTGATGCGTGGGAGGAAGTAGACCATTATCCCAACTATCCTGCTACGTGGGTGGCTTCAGTTCGCGTAGATTACAAGCCGTGATAGAGAACGATGACTTTTGGTCCTCTTATTGAAGAGAGAAAATGGCCCTTTTTAGGGCTACATAAATAATCAAGAATAAAGAATCCACTGCAATGTGGATGTAAACAATACAGTGTTAAAATACCTGCACGTTGCTAATTATTATCGAGTAAAAAAATTAAGGAAAACGAGGAATTGAACCTACGAGCTCACGACATAATCCGCGACACCACTAGGACAGTGAGCTACTACGTTCCTGACCAAAATTGGCCTAACATTGACAAGTCCGTACCCCACACTTCCTATATTGTAAATACGGGATACGGTACTGCAATGGGAGAGTAGTTATAAATTATGTATAATATTTCTGAGTTAGTAGATGTTTCAACTCTATATTTCAGAGCTGTGTTTAAAATAATAACTGAAATAATATAAATACCAGGTGCCTCACAAACTATGGACAACCCTCATTACTTTAAACTGTGTACGATATTGAAATGCAGTTTTCGCCCAACAACACTGAAGCATAGGACAAGAAAAGTGCTCAGATATATTGTTAGTAACATCTTTATTTTTGGATAAATTCAATCATCCTTATCATACCATATCAGCCGGTGCTCTTGGGTGTAAGTTGCTTTTTTGTTGATCTTGCTCTCACTATAGTTCTCCTGAATTCTTAATTAAAAATATTAAGATTTTTATACAGAAAGGTTTTTGGGGACTTAACTGAGCCACTGCCCACCTAATCTCAAAAGATTTGGCCCAGCTAACCGCATTGACAAGAATTTCTAATAACTTTTAATATATTATTATAACATAACTTTAAGCATTATAGGCTGCGAAAACTACATATTTTATCAATAGTAAAAAGTTCCTGATTTCATGAATATACAGTTCTTATTTTATTATATTTATTGATGTGTAAGTTTTAATTAAATTATCGAGAAAATTGCACTCACCTCACATTTCAAAGCAAAAGATCTCCGTAATCGGCTACCATATTCAGCGACATAACAGCTTTAAATGTGCCAGGGAGCCACCCTTTTAATACAAATTCAAATAATTTTTCACCTCATGAACATTTTAACTTTCCCAACATCTGTTTTCTGCATTATTTTCTTTAGGCATGTTTTTTCCTCTATAGTCACTAAATACCATAGATGTCCATGTGTCTTAAAATAAATTAAAAAATAACATTTTAGGTGGGCTGACTCACTTAATCCTACACTACCATGCTCACTTTACAGGATGAGTTTTTTTAAATTTCCCTTTCTAAACTGTTTTATTTTTCTCAAATACATATGAGTATTCTTTCTCATATTCTCACGCGCAAATGACATTAGATTCAAATTTCCTCCACATATTTTGGTGCCAGATATTTAAACGTCTAGCGCATGCAATATATATATATATATATATATATATATATATATATATATATATATATATATATATATATATATAAGAAAGTCGTGTTAGTTACACTATTTATAACTCAAGAACGGCTGTACCGATTTGGTTGAAAATTGATGAGCAGGAAGCTTAGAGCCAGGAGACGGACATAGGATACTGTTTATCCCGTTCGACAGCGTTCCTGTGTGAGAACGCACGTTTTTGCACGTTTTCGCGTGATTTCGCATGTTAGCAGTCATTGTTGCCTGTTGTAACCTGCGCCAGATAATAAAACAAAACATGTCGTGTATCACAAGGTACTTAACTGAAGAGTGCAACCTATGCACCAAAATACAGGAACAATAATGAATGATTAATCTACTTAATTTTTTATTTGTATTTTCTAATAAACAATTTAACTTAAATTCCAAAATCTACTTATTTACAGCCGGTCCCTATGATTACTTTGTATTTCTCTCTTAAACAAAAATCAATTCAAAAAAACGCTCTGGTACGTAATAGATTTTTAAGTATCTATTTAATATCAATTTTTTTGAAATTCTTCTTTGTTTGAGAGAAAAACACAAATCTGCAATTGCTTTATTATCACGAGTGCAACAAGGATAGTACAGTTTCTCACAGTGAGTGCGACGCGAGAAAAAGATGGGACTGGCTGTTAAGGCGGAACAGAGTTCGCCGGGTCAGCTAGTCTATATATATAAAAGAAAGTCGTGTTAGTTACACTATTTATAACTCAAGAACGGCTGTACTGATTTGGCTGAAAATTGGTGAGCAGGAAGCTTAGAGCCAGGAGACGGACATAGGATACTGTTTATCCCGTTCGACAGCGTTCCTGTGTGAGAACGCACGTTTTTGCACGTACGCAGTGCAACAAGGATAGTACAATTTCTCACAGTGAGTGCGACGCGAGAAAATGATGGGACCGGTTGTTAAGGCGGAACAGAGTTCGCCGGGTCAGCTAGTATATATATATATATATATATATATATATATATATATATATATATATATATAATTGTGTAATAATTTCTACTTATTTATAATTATTATTCCAATGGTAATCTAAATATTATAAAATATAAAAGTAAAAAATATTTGGTCGGTTTCTTGGTAGAGGGGATGAAGTCCCCTATTCTACGAAAATTGACCAATTGAATAACAAAAATTCAACTAATGTTAAAACGATAATAATAATATAGAAGATGTAGCATTACAATAAATACTATGAAAATCGAAAACTAATTTTTGGAAGGTTTAGAAACCTGTAAATGCCTTTTATCCAAAACAACCAATTTTTGGACTCGATCACTTTTATCAATAATCCTGCGATATTTAAGAAGCTATTTAAACAGTAAAAATGATAAAAAATGCCTTTACATATTTATGGGCTTTAAGTGTGTAATACAAATTTATTGGGGATCCTATTGTATTTTATTTCAATTATCTATGTCCCCGTCTGAAGTTGGGACTCATGGCAGTTGCTTAGGCCAAAGGACGGCCTTGCGAACAACTAGAAAACTCTAGCAGAAACTTCTACTACATAATAGGAACGATGTGTTAGAAAGAATAAAGACATCAAGTTTAGAAATTAAGAATACTCTTTTAATAGTACTCTGCACACAGCGTACGTCCAAAATGGCGTCATTCGACCTTCCATAATTATGTGTTTTAATCTATGTTACTTGGGTAAGTACTTATTCTAAATATTTATTTATTTATTTGTTCACTGTTGATATATGATTTGTTGACATGTGTAATTTGTTTAATAATTGTAGAACCACTGATGATGGGAAGAGTGTTCCCGAAACACGTGTCTGAATACATGTAATCGCATTATAAAAACATTGTATACTATTGTGGTTGATATCTTATTCACCCCATATATTTTATCATGGAGTACCACAAAATCTCAGCTGCCACCACAGAATTTATTTCGTGTTCATCAAAGAAGGAAACTTCACACTTGCTTTATTTATTCATATGATTTAGCTATTTATCAAATAAAATTTTGTGCCCATAGACCTTGTACCCAATATGGGTGGAAGACAACCAGGCTTCCAGCGCAAAAATTTGTAAATGGAGACCTCGGAAATTATCGATCAGAGCAGCCAGCATTTAGAATTTGCAGACACATATTTCGAATCATCTACTTAGCGTGTGACGAAAGTTCAGGACATGCTTTATGTTACGCGGCGAAACTCAGGCCATCAGGTCTGCTCTTGCGTCAGACCACGCAAATTTCGCTACACTCTTTTCACTATCTAGCGGAGAAAGAAGGTATCAAACGGGCGACGAAACATGCGATTTGAATTTATCTCAGAGACTTCTTTTACTCTTGAGGATTATTTATATGCAGTAAATCTACATCATGAGACAGTTGGCTTTACTTCCCCTTCGAAGAAAGGCATACTAATTATATTTTCGTCCGTAAAAACAGCTCAGTATCAAGCAGTTTAACCCACAAACTTGGGTTCAACTGCTTGATACGCTAACCGTTATACCGCAAAGTCACCCCAACACTGTCGAGACTTCCGGTATACAAGTTTCCGTTGGAGACTCGCAACTCACATAAACCCACCTTGTCATTCGCAGCTCGTGCACGTTTCTTAAGAGGAGAGAAGAATTAAATTTCATTAATTATTTTAAGTGAATACAATAAACCAGCCTACCCGTGCAAGAACTCTCGCATGTTAAACAACATCCTAATTTTTTCGTAAGGGTATCGTGAAACTGAAACATATGAACATGTGCTCCGTTTCCATCGAAGTTCCCACCACAATTTGGTAGACCACTTGTAGATCACGGCAAAACGTTAAATGAATGGCTGCACTACACGCATGAGAAAATCATTATGGGTATCAAGCAACTAATAATACTACTTCTGGTTGTTGCTGCGAGAGCGAATCTTGAAATAATAATTATGCATATAATCCTCGACAATCGGCGCAAATCACGGTGTACACAAAATGCGTAAATATAAGATGGAGGAATCTAAGCCATCTAAGCGTGGCGTCACAAAGATTCCACCAGCGCCAAGGGCTCATGGAGGAATGTATTCTGTATTCCTCCATGTACATGTGGTATTGGTAGTATCTATAAGCGCCGAACCGGCAAATATTTTAATAGAATGTCCAAAAATATCTCATCCTACAGATTATGTGGAAAACGTTTCTTTGAGGCTTCAAAATTTTAATTTTTAAGGCCATAGAACACTTCATTTAGGAGTTATTTAACAATATATCTGAACGAGTGTTGCCGGTCACATTTACCATCAATATTTAGATGAGATTTTTTAAACAAATCATTCATATTTTTAAAATTAAAGTGCATTTCGTCACATCTCCGTGAAATTCTCTTTCTTTAGAGACTTCATTTACAAATATTAGTTGCGTGTGAGAGCCGCAAAAGGTATGTATACTACTGAAATAATACAGGGGGGATAATATTATATGCGTACACATGCGCTTGGTTAGTGATAGAGACCTTTTGGTTGAATTTCTCCTTCACCCGAACTCTTACCAGTCCACCTTTAAAGATTACATCGTGCGCTAGCTCCCGCTGCTTACCGGGAAGTGGGCAAGACGCCCTTAAAGCACCACTAAAATATATTTCCCCATTAATGTAAACTAAGCTATTGTACGTTTTACCTCAAACATCAAAGCATATGCTATAAGGAACATTCAAAAAGAAACGAGCCGGAGGCCTAGAAACAACAGCCAGTACCTGTATTCTAGAAGCTCTGGCTTTGGCGGCACTTGTCCCATTGCGACACAAGACGGTGAATGGCTGTCTCGTAAAATTCCAGGAGCTGCGTTGTGAACCAGTTCCGCACGTACAACTTGACCTCGTCGTTCGAAGGGAATCATTTGCCCCTCAATACCTTTTTTAGGGGACCAAAAATAGCGTAATCGCAGGAATAGATGTCTGGCCTGTATGGAGGGAGACCGTCATCTGAATGCTTCCACTGGAAACTTCATAGTTTCGATTCTGGTTCGAAGTGATGACACCAAGACTCGTCTCCAGTCACCACTCGTGCCAGTAACTCAATCCTTTCTATGGCACAGCGCCTCAGATGATCAATACAGTGGGCGATTAGACATGCTTACTGTTGTGGTTGAAGAGTGTGGGACACCCATTGGGTACACACTTTACGCCAGTTCAGTCTTTCCGTCATGATGGCGTGAACACTTACAACGATTAAAACCGATCTCGGCGGCTACAGCTTTCACTGTAACTCGGCGGTCCTGGGTAACGAGTTCATCAACTAGCTGAATGATGACATCGGTAATGTCATCATTCAGCTAGTCCATCCCATCTCGATCAGGCCCATCTCGATAAGGTTTTTCGTCCAGTTTCCCTGATCCATTGAGCAAATGCTGAGATGGCCGCTTGTTTTGCTTCTGGACATAAATGTAACTTCATTTTCTGTGCACGTCTTCTAGAATTCAGTGGGAAATACAATTATTCAAATTATCGTTTCCATGTTGTCGCGGCAGGAAGTAATAAGAGCCAAAATTTATTGCTTATTTATCTTTGAAAATAGATTTTATTACATGGGAGTTTTTTTTGTTTGTTTTTTCTCCCTTTCAAAATTCAAAATTTATTGCTTGTTTATCCTTGAAAAGAGATTTTATTACATGGGAGTTTTTTTTTCCCTTTCAAAAATTCAAAATTTAAGTAGTATATGACTTAGTGTAGGGATCACAGAATTTTGAAAATGTGCACACAATTCACTTTTCCCCATAGCACGTCATACGCAGTTTTTTAACTGTTTTTTTGGCGTAAAATAAATAAATAAATAAATGTGGTGTGGTGTTCCAGAGCGTGCATCATCGGCAAACGACACACGTTCTTCCCTGAAGCGCATGAGCTAAGCCTTGACCCTAGCAAGGGACATGCAGTGTTCACACCGCTGGCAGAAAATGAACAACACCTCTTTGCTGTTCTTTTGACGCCTCCATTTCACTGTTTCACTGCTTATGAGTACAACGCGAATGTCCACGCTGGGCGTCTGACGCGTGCTTCTGCTAGCTTTCAGTCTCGTGACTTGTGACTGCGGGTAGCGGCGGCTTGGGCGCTCTAGTCGCAACCACGTTTTGTTACACACGCAAAGGTGTTACTTTTCTGTCTGCACCGGTTGGCACATTCCATACCCCGGCTCGTTTCTTTGTGAACGCTCCTCATATATTTGGTGATTAAATTCAAAAGAAAAAACGAGATTTACTTTCCTCTCTTCCTTCCCCTGAGGAACCACCAGTGTACCTAGAAAACTTTAAAATAAACTGTGATTAGGTCGGCCTCGGTTCTAGAGTGACTAAGAAGGGAGCGTCCTGCCAATCTAGATTTGAAAAACCCGTGATTCGACTCCTATCTTGGGGTGTAGTAAGTACTCGGGCTTGTCCAATTATCTTTCACAATGTTTTATTCATATCTCTTAATTCATTTGTATTTCATTGTTGAAGTCATGAAAGACGTCGTACCATCTCTTAAACTGAACATTGTATTCCGTTAAATAGGTTTCACGCGTGAATAGTACATATTTTCGTGAATTAAATGTTAAAACGAAACAAAAATATTCAAAATAGTTAAAAATAATGCACAGATACATCGTTTTAGTTTTTTGTGCAAAATGTTAAAAATGTTTAACTGATGCCGCTTGAGAGTCTTGCTTCTCAATCACAGAAAATATCACCACCACCCTCCACCTCGATTAGATTTTTCGTCCGGTTTCTCTTGATTCGTTGAAATGGCCCCTTGCTTTGCTTCTATCATAAAAGTAGCTTCACGGTCTGCGCACGTTTTCTCAACTGTCTATTTGGTACTTCCGGTTGAAGGGTAGAGTGGGGTGTTCTTTCGTCAGCATTACTGTAACATCAAATTTACAGGACGTTTTGTGATGCAATCGCGTTTTCTATAACTCCAGAGCGGAAATTTTAGGTGGCTGGGGGCCATCAACTGACGTCACTGCAGTGCCTATGTTCAGAAGGTCCTAGGGTCCGAGTTCCGACGGCGGCAGGATTTTCGACACTAGCTACACAGCTAGGTTGATTTCAGCTGCTGTTTGAAGGAGAATTCAAGCGGCCGGCTGCTTTATCTTTAGTATTCCGTGGTTTCTCCCATAAAAATCAGGCGAATGCCGGAGCAATACATTAACAAACGGGCCACGGACCGCACATGATCTTTTATTCCCATTCCTTGTCCTCTTGTCACCCCTTACTTACACACACTTACTACACTACTACACATGATGGGAGATCGGCCAGGAGCGTAAAGTTTGTCCCGACTGGGGCGGTGTCCCGCTGGTGGAACCAGGTTGGAGAAAAACCGCTACCTGATGGTAGGTCGGCGCCGGATCTAACTATTCAGTGGGAGAAGATTACCGCCACTTCCCGAAGAAAACACAAGCACTACACTTATGGGCTTAATCATCTTAGTAGTTACCTTTGCAATCACCTTAGTACCGTAGCAGTCACACATTTTTTCTGTTTTTGACCATAAATTAAATCTACTTCACTTGCCTTCGGAAGAGTTCCTGCTCTCTGTGTGCTGAGTGGTTCGATACAGGGCGAGTTTGAAGGGCGGCGATAAAATGAAGCCCCACCGCTGCCACTCTTGTTACGAGTGTTCGACCGAATCTTTGTTTGGAAGCACAAATCACATTCTCTAGACAGTCCTATCTACGGACTACGTCTTTCGATCCTATGGGCCATTTCTTTTCAATACCGCCGGAAGCGAGACAGTTCGTGCTTCAAACAACCTCTAAAACCCGCATCTGTTTTCTTTTGTTCATCTTATGTCGACATTTACGAGATTTCAGATGTGGAATGAAGTCTATAGAAAACTGATTATAAATTTAGCTTCACATATAAATTTAAAAGTAATGCGACTGTGAAAACCGCATTTAAAAAATATCAAATTGAGCTTCTCTTCTTGTAGTGTCTTCAAGCATATTTGTTCAATCACATTTCTGTCAGCAAAGTTAAGATGTAAATATTTTGTAATAAGCTATACAAAATATTTCACCCCAAATTTCAAGTCTCTAGCCCCAGTGTGTAAATAAAACATTGATGCAAAGCAGGTTTCAGATATGGTGGTAAACGTTAAAAGCAGTATATATTATGAATTACAACAGAAAACAAAGACTAGTACTGTGATTTGTTTGAACATGTTGAATAGTCGTTTTAGCGCCTGGCTTTGTCGAAAATTCGTTGCACCGCACGTTACGCAGACTCTTTTCCTTGTAATGCGGTTCATTTTCAAACGCGCACTTCACGAATGGCCGCTTATGAATGCCACTGTACTAGCATGCATTGTAAATTAAATTCTCATGAACGCGTACATCGTTTTCGTAATCCATACAATGCCATATGCCAGTTATGAAAATTAATGAATAACACCGTATTGGAGGAAACAATAACTCTGTTTCGCAAAACTATAATTAAACATTGTTTGTTCGTATCTTCCACAGCATGAAGAGTACATGATGAAAGCGGAATTTTCCAATAAACACCACTATCGCTTGCAAAGAGTTTGTTTGAACATTCCTCGAGCTACTTATATTAACTTGTGTTGCTACAATCGCACATGGTTCTATCTCGCATTGTTTGTAACTTTTGTAATTTTCAAAATTCAGAGAGTTCAACGAAAATGAGCTCTGTGTTATTTTTAACTGTTCTGTGTTACATGCAAGAAAAAATTTCAAGGAAAACTTTGAGAGAACAATAAAAATGGCCTTTATTTCAAATAAAAATTACGAAAAAAACCTTCTAGTGTAGATGACCATTGTACATGAGTTTATTTAAAGATTTAATGTTTGAAACATTTTATTAAGGAAAAAATCTATCATCTTTTTGTTGTTTCGCGAGTTGATATTTTTGAAACGAATTGATATGATTTTTGAAAATACAGAGAGTTCGCCAAAATGGAACCTGCGTCATTTTTAAGACTTCTCTGCACTATCAGATGAAAAAAAATCAAAAATTTCAAGTAGTTTAAAAAAATTAAAATTGACTATATTTCGTGCAAAATCGTGGCAAAACGTCTCATATTTTCGAAAAATTGTACGTATTCTTATTTAAAGATCTGTCTTTGGAGAACAAATTTTATTAGAAAAAACTCTCCATCTTCAATATTGTCGAACGACGCCGAAAAAAGTTTAATCTTTCACAATTTTCGAAAATGTAGAGAGTTTAGCGAAAAAGGGTCCTGTGCCATTTTTATAAGCGTTTATTCATTCCTCCACCTGAGAAAAAATTTGGAGCCATTTTTGATAATGTTTTGAAAATGTCGTTGAGGCTTCGCCCTAGCATAAGAGTAGCGCTTCCTGGCGCGTTTGCCTCCATGCCTACGGGGCTTTTTAGGCCTGGTGGTGGTGGGTACAGAGGAGCCTCCCAAAATCTCTACCAACCTGGCATAGGTCTCGTTCAATTGGTCCTGGGATTGAATATTTCTTTTATGTTCATTTCCCACCTGAAAGAGTTCTTGATCTACATTAGTTTGAGAAATACCCCATGTTCCTATCCAAGTTGAAATGTTTTTCTTCCAGTTAGGTGTGGCATCTAGTGGGGCCCTGTTAAGACTAGTTTCAGTAGTTGCATCTCCGGGCGTCATAACAGCCGGGGACTCAATAAAAGTTTGGTCCCCGTGGTTGTTAGGGGAAGTTATTTACTACATTTAACGAACAAGTATTGCATCCTTTTAAGGTATTAGGGGCCAACCCTTTTCTGTGAAAAAATAGTTTTCGCTGCAGCATTAAATAACTTTCTCATATACATTTTTACTACATATCACTTCTTCAGTATTCATGATTGATTTTTTGGTATATATTAATGATTTAAAATCAATGGCTTCCGTTGTTGTGACATTCTTTTAAAAAGAAGGGAAAAAGGCTTCCAAAAAATCATACATTTTGTTTTGACTGACCTTCTCACAAACATGTTTCGAGGATTTTATTCATAGAACATTTATCGGAAATCGCGAAATATTAAGTGTTTCGTAGATATTGTCTCATCTTCAATGTTCTACAAGGAGTATTTTATGGGTGACAATCTGTGAAACATCTTTGTTCGAATATTATTGGAAAAATTATAAATAGTATTTATGTTTTTTGTGAATCAATAAAGTATACTACTTTACTTCGCTTTCACCATAATTTTTATTTGTTTACAATTAACAATATTAAATATTGTCATTTGTGTGGTTATTGTATTGTAATATTATAATGAAAAATAACAGAATGAATACTTTTTTAATAATAAAAATAATATAATGACAAGAGCCATATGATCGATAAATATGTACATTTCCAAAATTAAATATTTAAAATATTCCTCTCTTTCTATAAATTTCCTTTTTTGTTCTGAAATATGTACGTGGATAAGAATGCAGAATCATTTAATTTTTTAACTAAACTAATACACAAACGTTCAGAAAAATGTTTTTTCCTATAAAATGAGAAGGCAACAACTTTTAAATGCCTTAATCCATGAGTATTTACTTATTATGCCTAATCATATTGACTTTTAAATTCATAATTTCCATGAATTTTATGCTCCAGGATTATTGTGATTATTTTTGTTTGCATTTAATACGAATTCAAATTGTTACAAAGCCGACCAATTGGATTTGCTTGAATCCCAGTACAGATGAAATTATTTTCAATTAACATTCGCGGCATCTCTGAGAGCAGTTGTGCGTTGATATTTTGGTGAAAACGTTCTCTTGCCATTATATACGCATATGCTTCTTTTGCTCTAAGTTCCAAAAACGTGTAGCGTAGGGGCAAAGAAGAGCAAGAGGACCAAGAATTTATTTTCCTTTGTTGCGATGTCTTGTTCATGGCACTAATGATGAACAGTCGTTATGGACGTCAACTAGCATATTTTTACTTTCTCGCGCTTAAGAAGGAATTTCATAGGAAGAGAAAGTTATGTAATGCTACGCGATAAAACGGCAAAATTTCGGCAGAAAAACTCTTATTACAGGGTCCTGGTAACGCAGAAGTGGATGAATCCAGTTGATAAATTTAGAGAAACAAGTCCTCTAACACGTGGTGTAGTCAGGATCCCTGTTTGATGAGTTTTTGATATCGCAAAATCGATTAACGGCAAAACATCCGTCCATCCGTCCGTCCGTGAACAACGCTAGCGGCTAAACCATTCAGACGATTTTCTCCGGAATTGAGATTCTCCAATCGATCTGGCTGTTGTCGCGGCCCCTTGAATTTGAAACCGACATTTTCATTTTGAGTTGACTTGATTGTTTTTCACACACACACACACACACACACACGCACACACACACACAATATATATATATATATATATATATATATATATATATATATATATATATATATATATATTGAAACATGCCCACAAACTGCTCACAATTATTGGGCGCTTCGTCGTAACCCGTTTCCGAATTTATGTTAATATGGGCGCCAGGAAAAAGGTTACGATAATATTTTTAGCTATTATTGCTTGAAAGAAAACTAAATATTGTTCCGCTAGCTGGGTCGATGGGTTGCGTCTGAAATAATCGCTATTTCCTATTGATAGACGATTACCGGATCCGCCATCCATACAGACCGACATTTATATATATATATATATATATATATATATATATATATATATATATATATATATATATATATATATATATGACTTAACGGTCACCTGACCGTCAAATCAAAAAGGACAAAGTTCGCCAATTCGAATTAGGCGCGTGGAAGAGGCCACAAATCGGTCTACGTGAGGAACAATTCCGGGAACGTGCAAGAACGAGTCACGGCCAGTGGGACGCGGCAGTCAGTTAGGAAAGAGGAGGGAACGATGACGGGTGATGTGGACGTGCTGTGTGACGCTGGTAAGGTGAGATGGTGAAATCGAGTTGCACCTCAAGGACTAGACGTGTGTGGATATACTATTACGTGCATAGACGAACGCCCGGAATATCGGACAATAGTACAAGATTGGACGTTACTGTGTTCAGAACGCCAATGGACGGAAATTATAAGGAAGAGAGAAAGCACGTGGTGTGGTGATGTATGCGGATCATAAATTAGTACCGTGTGGAGAAAATAACGATCTCAAACCAGTGAATCGCCGTGAGAAGTGAGAATCTGTATCCATATTACGTAAGTGAATGATCAAAGAGCAGAACACTGGATAACGCACGGCGGCAGCGAGGGGAAAAATGCTGCCACGACGGTGACGAGCGACCATCCCGGACCGGCGCACGGTGGTGCATTTTCCCGAAATCCTGGCCTTAACCTCAAAAATGAAATCGCGTTTACTGAACTTTTGCAAATACTACGACACATTCTATACTTCGGGGCATCTGTTTCTGCCCACTTTGTGTTTCCGGGTCAATTCCCCTGGCATCAGGAGGCCCCCGAAATTACCCTTCGCGGCGTTCGGTAGACCTTCAGTGCAAGAGTAACATAGAGAGACCGTCGTTATTTGTAAGTGGTGGCCATACAAAGTTGTGCAGAGAAAACTGGCAGTATGGATTCTCTTCCTGAAAGTTTGTGGAGTATTTTCATGTTTGTTTTACAATGCATTAATGTATAATACCGACGTGGGATGAAATATTAAAATGCATGAAATTCATACAATAATTTTAATTACTTATAAGTTCACGTAGGCTGAAAGTTACCAATTTCGCGGAATTCCGCGATGTTTCTAAATTCATTTACTAGCTGAAACTATCCTCTTTCGAATCCAGTTATAAAATCATGCCCCAACTTGCCCCATTAGTAAATACAAAGAATTAACTTTTCGTCGAGCACGCGTGACCGCCGAATATGACTCGTCGAGATCCGTCCTGAGAATGGGAACTGCTTTTACAATGCTGTTTCTAGCGAAAAATTTTGATTCCTTGTACTGAAATAACAAATTTACTCAATATTATAAGCAAGAAATTAATATTTTTAATTTTTGTAACAAATTATGACTATTTACTAATATTCCATGAACATAATATTTATGTACATATTACATCTTCTGGACTGGATTACGCACAATTTATTTCATTAAAAATTATACATAAAGTAATATTTACATAATATGTGTCATCAAAACTCGTCTTAAGGAACGGTGTGCGCTCGATGAAAGGTCAATACGTACGTGATATCAATGAAACTCATCATAACAGTTTTAAAAAATAAATCAAAAATGCAATTGATCGTAAAGTAATAGTTGGTTACTTAACTCCTAAGTTACATACCAACAATTATTTATATTAGATTGTTATTGTTATAAAAAAGTATTATATTATTTTTTATGAAATAATACTGCAACTGCAGTTTGAATATGGTCAAGAAACTTATTCAAATGCAATTCAAAGAAAAAAATGGTCTGAATGTAGAGCTTTCCAAACAAGATTACGGTAATAGCAACGACAGTAATTCAGCATGACACTTTTTTGAGAAACCTAAATATTCCTCAGAAATAACCAGGATAGATGAGGGTATAATTAAGAGATTTATAAAAAATTTATTGGCAATATCCAGTGGATATGCCATCGGCATTTCTTTTCTATATTTTTTTTGGTAGTACGCACTGGATACTGCCAAGAAATATGTTTCTAAATATTCAAAGTAATACATGCATAGAATCTATTCACAAAGATATAAGACGGTATGGCGAAGGATTCTCGCAAACTTGTTCAAGACCGCACCCAATCCAGGAGATGTTTAATCGCCTGTTCAGATCTTCTGTTCTTTCATTTCCGGCTTGAGGGATGTTCCCAAAAGAAAGTTAAAATTCTTGAACAAATATGCTTTGTCTCATTTGCCTGAACCCAATATCACCGTAGGGAGAAATGTACCCTAGTGAAAAATGTGATCTTCCTTTCCGGTTCTTCGGACACTGTATATGAATTTTCTCTGGCAGAGGGCATGAGATGGCATTAATACCGTGCTTCTTTATGCCAAATGTTATCAATTAGTATGTAAGTAATCCCTACGGTTTTCTAAAATCAATTTTGTGAATTGATAAAATTTAACCAAGTTTATGTAGAAAAATATATATTTATATTTCACGGATTTAAGCAGTGCATTATTCTGGTATTATGTTACCAGCTCCCTTACATTATAAAGATAATCCAAAATAAATTTGGTCGTCATAGAAAACATACTATAGCTCTCAGAGATTTGGCCAGGAAATCGCCAAAATACACCACTGTGCGGCGGCTTCAAGGACATTTGCTGTGACGGCGCTGTTCCCACGGCGGGAGTGAAAGAATAACAGATAAGTAACGAAGTTCCTAATACGTGTGAGAGGTGAACTAAACTATTGCAGTCATACACACGTTAACTTGCGTAGAATGGGAAGAGGGGCTAATAATAACTGATTATAGATATTCAATGAGGGGCGAGTGTATTGTCATTGCTTAGTGGTGGGGCAAACGTAGTACTGAGACTAAAACAGAAGGAGACAGAATATTGATGTATTATTAATGTATAAGAACAGGGGAGCTCCCGAATAACAATGTGAATATTCCAAATAGCATTAATCAATAATAATGTTAGTTATATTATTATTATTATTATTATTATTATTATTATTATTATTATTATAATTCGATCATGTGATGAAGGTCTTTCTATTTATTAAACATTCTTCTTCTTTGTGAGTTAATAAATAATTGTAACGAGTAAACTGATGCCTAATGAATCCAATAAGAGAAGTGACACAAACAAAACCAACATCATCCTAGTAAAGGCGCTTCCCCCTAGAACGATCCCTTGTCCTTGATAATTCTCTACTACAGCATGCGTTCAAAATTTTAATGAGTGGTAAGTACTTGCCCAGGCATTTTTGAATCCCTAATTTGGGAACGCAGGTAAGTACGGTCACAATATATATTGTGACGTAACGGGATGCTCGCGCGGCGACGTGGCGTCCGCCGGGCGGAGGGCCGTACTTCAAGGTTTGCAAGATAGTTTGATACCTCCTGTAACGGAAGTCGGGGACCGGGGGGCGGAGTTCTTGCCCTGGCTGCTCCCACGCTTCCCGAAATGGAAACCAACAACACAGAAGTAATATTCCTAGAACAATTCTGAGGATTATAAACAACCAGCTTTTTTTTTAAAAACGAAAATCAAATCATTTAATTTGAACAAATAACTCAGTCATTTGGAATGAACATTATCCTTCCATATGATCTGTACCACAATTATGTGCATTTGCACCAAACACTTCAGAATTGTACATTATTTAACACAATTCCCTTATTTCCAATCAAAATTTACTCCAAATTTGATCGACACACAACAACAGAAATGTAAGCAATAAAACAAACATTCTGTACCATTTTTACAAAAATTGTAAGGAAAAAGGAGATTTAAAATTGACAAAGCTTTTCATGCTTTTGTTAAATACTCAAGACATTTTGGAGTATCATTCCCCAAACTCTTAAACGATAATACTAGTTCATTGCCATACAAGTAATAATTGCAACATTATGCCTTACTTACCCTGCAGGGTCACAAAGCAATCATGTTCAACGCTGATACTACATGCCATGAAATCACATCATACAAATTACAATCAGAAGAAATTCATGGATACACATTTTGCTGAAACATTATAACATTAGAAATAGCTGTGTAACTGTCCACCCACTCCGCTATTTATATCACAATCTGTGATATTGGACGGCAAATGCTGATACTACATGCCATGAAATCACATCATACAAATTACAATCAGAAGAAATTCATGGATACACATTTTGCTGAAACATTATAACATTAGAAATACCTGTGTAACTGTCCACCCACTCCGCTATTTATATCACAATCTGTGATATTGGACAATCTCCAATAAAATATTGCACTACACAGAGAAACTGCAGCATCTCATCTCTCAGTGCCTTCACTCCACTCCTACCGTTCACATCCAACTGTCTCGCGACACCTCTGGTCGACCCCAACCCTACTTCACTCCCCACTCCGACTTTCACTGCCCCTCCGCTACGGCCGATACTGCCGTCTGGAGGGGGGGGGGGGAACCACGAACTGCGCCCTCGCAGGCGCGCGGCCTCCCGTACCAACAACAGTGGCGACAGCCCACACCTGGGCTCGACGTCACAAAATATATATATATATATATATATATATATATATATATATATATATATATATATATATATATATATATACACAAAGAAAACCTCAAGCAGGTGGAACGTGCTAGTTACGGTATAGAGAATACTTCATGTTCGCCTCATGTCGCTCTTACCCCCAACCATGGGCCCAGGCAAGGGGGACACCGGTAGCTGGCCGGCACACACTCACACACACCTCCACAAACGTAGATGCATTGTCTTGTATATCACTCTGCCCTTAAAATATTTCTAGCTCGTCAAATCTTCGACCCCCTTAACCATAAAACCTCGAGGGAGCGTTCGCGCAATGACAATAACTGGGTCGTCGAAAGCCGAATCTCGTTGCGGCAGGCGTCGCGCCCGCCGCTCGCCCCCTGAGGACGAGGGGCCGCCGCCGCCCTCTGGCGACAGATTGGGAAACCTTATTCGTGTCGCCGCCGACGCCGACGGTCACGTTCCTCGAGAAAAGAGTGTTTGCATAGAACGACTCGAGGAAATGAAGGGTGATTTTATCCGGGAAGTTGTGAAACGCTTTCCATCTTTTCTTTTCAATATCTTAAACGGATTGTGCTCGAAAATCCTAGATGGCGTAAAGTATCTTCGCGCGCGCTTTCTCCTTTCGTCTACCGAAGTGAGCTGCGGAAGTACCGCAATGGCGTCGAAAAACATGACAAGTTTGGCGAATAATATGATAATCGATGTCGTAAAAAATATTTGTTTTCGTATTTAAACAAAATATTTATATTTGTAAGTTTTTACGTATTAAAAAGGATTCAGATGGGTTAGTTAATAAGGATTCTTACCTGAAATTACAAATTCAATACATCTAGATATTCCGAACACGTTGCACTATTTTCCCACACTATTACCAATGGATACAAGACATTTTTGTCATACCGTGGAATCAACATTTATATCCCTGTGCCGTAGAATTCTGATTGGGGAATCTACTAGTGTTTGGCAGACAACTGCAACTCTACGTCACTGTGACAGATCTAGAATTTCTTGAAAAGTACCAAAAGTTGGAAATTGCTGGAGGAAGGAGGCGAGATGTGGACCCCTTTATAAATACACGTAGTTTATAGACACCTAAAAGTGCTACATGGAAACTAGCACACCGACATATATTCTTAAAATGATACATTTTTCATGTAACAGATGTGGCGATGAACTTTGTTAGTGTTTACTACCTGCTTACAGTGATAAAATATCGTATAAACAAGACCAGCATTGGATAAATAATATGCAATGTTTACTAACCCAATAGGTCTTTAAAACAATAAACGTGCGATTAATATCTCGTTTGAAAAGCGAATTCTCTACAGTGAAATTATTTCATAAAGTACGAAGAACGGAGAATATTAATACACGTTTTTGTGATTTTGTAGCGTTTGTAACCAAAAGTAGGCAAAGGTAGCTCTTATTGACAAGAGGCTACGTTAAACATAGAAGTATGGAACAAAAATTTGAACCTTACAGTGAACTCAAAATGCTAATATCATACAATAAAACTTTAAAGTAGTACGTAGAGAATATTGGCCACTGCCCAAAATTACCGAATGGAAAAAGAAGGTAACCTTGTCCTACTTGTTTATTTTTCCAATCATTCCTCATTAAGAACCAATGAGATTGAGTAAGAGCCGGCCTAAACTAAGGGTTTAGACTCTCTTGAGGTCTGATAGTACCAAAGCCTTGTATTCTACAAAATCAACCAATCAACCAACCCTGAAAACGAAGCACTGAAGTGCAGCCCTGAATACCGTACCTTTCTCGAATACTATAAATTTATCTTAGTTTTATAGTATGTACTCGTTTCCATTAGTATTCTTTCACAGTATTTCTTGGCGGAAAAGTTTCTCAAATGAGTCTCTGGACTATGCAACGTTTATTTACAGCTTTTCTCCTCTCTCATCTGTTGAGTCTCGTGATAATTTACTCTCTGCTTCCGAGAGGCCTCACTTATTTGCTTCTAGCTGATTAACTGGGCATTGCCTGGGTATTTATGTATCCGAATCATGTATTGAACAACCATGCAACTCAATGTGAATGAGAGGGACAGAGAGAGGCAGAGAGACAGAGATGGAGAGAGTGACAGAGGGGAGAGAGGGAGAGAGTGACGGAGATTGGGAAAGAGACGGAGAGAGGGAAAGAGACGGAGAGTGAGAGACGGAGAGAGATAGAGAGAGTGACGGTGAGAGAAAGGGAAAGGGGAGGAGAAAGAGGGAGATGAAGGGCAGAACAATGTCTGCCGGGTTTCGCTAGCTTGTTTATAATGTTAAGCTTTATTGCATGACTACATGTTTTGAAAACGAGCGACGTCAGGAGCGAGTTTTCAAATTTGTACGAATGCAATAAAGCAACATTATAAACGAGTTGCATACGCTATTTTTTTGTATAACAAAATTATAAATTTATGAATGAGAATGAAACCTAATTTCGCGAAACAACTTTCTCATGACGTCTCGTGGTAATTGACATTCAAAGCCCTTTGGAAAGCAAATTCAAGATGGCATTGTTGATATCTGTGCGAAAAAACGGTGCTCGGCTGTTCTGTTGACCTTTACCTCCCGAAGATTCTCTCACTGCTATTGGCTAAACGTCTGATGATGCTAGCATTCGTGCCGAAAATGCTAATACGTCGTCATTTGTGCCGTAAAATGCCCGATTATGAACAATTTCTTGCCACAGAAAAGGTCGTTTATAATTCTGGTATACAAAAAACTAAATTAAAGTAGTTATTTGCGGTACGAGTGGTAAAAGTGACATTTTATTTGGGGAGCAGGAACTGTTGCAACACGAGGCCGATAGACCGAGTAGTCCAATCCTACGCGTAAAATAAAAACACTTTACCACGTGTGTCATACTCTATTTTTTGGACAACATTACTGAATTGCATTTTATTTTAATTCAAGAATACAAATTGCTTAATGATACGTCTACCCCGCATGTTGTCCGGGGATTTTCATGGGAGCTCCCCCCTGTCGTAAGAGGCGACTAATTCCTTACCCTTAGAAGCAACTCCTTTTTATTCACACCTATTTATCCTTCCACGTCTCTGAGAGCTAACGGTGGATCGAGTAACTTGGAAGCTCCCAGCACCTATCCTAAATATTTCCTTCCCATACATTTCCTACAGGATGAGCGGACAGAGGTAGGTTGGTTCCCTCGCCTTGAGGACTCCTCTAAAGAGCGGAAGAGGGGCAGGCTGAACTCCTTGAGCTATGGTGGAAGCAATCAGCCTAAGGGAGAGACAACCCTGAATAAAAAACTCTGGTCCTCCAGGTTGGGAGTTGTGCGTCGGGTTAGTACCCCGTCAATGCAAAACCTTAATATACTTGCAGCACCCGAAGAAGCCTCGGAAACATTCAAGATATGATGACAAACCAAGCAAAGAAAATACACAAGAATAAATGGATAGCGGATATTTTAAGAGTAGCAACTTGTAATGTAAGGGGAATCGCTAACAAAGACAATTTGCTAACTAGAATACTGGAAGAGCAAAACATGAACATTGCCGTAGTGACTGAAACAAAGAAGAAATTAAAAGGCTCAAAATATGTAGGGAATTATGCAATGTTCAACAGTGGTGTAGAGGAAAACATGAGAGCTTCAAAAGGAGTAGCGATATTTGTAGATAAGAAATGGGAACCGCAGATTAAAGAATATGAATATGTGAATGATAGATTTCTTACAATCAGATTAAAACATGAACGCGGTCACCTGGTCATCATAGGCGCATATGCCCCAGTGGAAGGACGGTCGAAAGAACTGGGAGAGGAAACTGTCAGCTTTTATTCAACGCTCCAAAAAACTATATAGAAATGCAGTCAAACATGCGAAGTACTCATTACGGGTGATATGAATGCCAGAGTGGGAAACAAAGCAGTCCACGGATCTGTAGGAACATTTGGAGAAGAAACAATAAATAATGGAATGAAACTTCGAGAATTCGCAGTTTTTAACAATTTAAAAGTGACAAACACCTTTTTCCGCAAGAAACTATTTCACAAGTTTACATGGGCCAATGGAAACTGCAGATCATTAATAGAACCAGAGAATATCAAAACAAGTAATAGATACAAATGTGTTGAGAGGTTATGACGTCTACTCAGACCATTATCTAGTACTATCTCGCATCAAGATGTATCCAAGATGGCGAAAAGCAAAGAAAAACTCTCCAAATGATGATGCAGAGAAAGTTTACAAAGTGCACGTTCTAGAAGATGAAAGCACGAGGGAATTGTACCAACGTAGACTGAAGGAACACTTACATCTAAATCCTTTAAGTAACAATGTGGAAGAAATATGGGTTAACTTGAAAATTTCTCTGACTAAAGCTGCTAAAGAAGCCCTAGGGATAAAAAAGAAATAAAAAAGTAAGAGAATGTTAAAAATCTGGTCGACAGAAATAGAAGAATTAGTTAAAATAAAGAAAAAATGTTATAATAAATATCTAAGCAACCCAACACACGTTAATAAACAAGAGTACCACATGGCAAGAAATCAAGCAAAAAATGCAATAAAGAAAGCCCACAATGCATCTTGGGAAAGATTAATTGCAAATATTAAACATGATAACATGAAGACAGTCTGTAGCCTACAAAGTTATGAAGTCCCTAAATAGATCAATAAAAGAGGATGTAAATGTCAAAAGCATAGAAATAGACAAGTGGGCAGAACACTACCGATCTCTGAGGTACGATGATAAAGAAAACGCTACTGTTAACCACAGAGCAAAATATCCAGAAGTTGACGACATCACATGGGAGGAGCTGACAATCGCTTTAAAAGGATTAAAAAATAGGAAAGCACCCGGACCAAACGGAATCAACAGCGAATTACTGAAATATGGAGGTCAGACATTGCATAAATACCTCTTAAAGCTGTTTAATGTGTGCTGGAGGCAGCTCGAGATTCCTCAAGAATGGTTACAGGCGAAAGTGGTGTCCCTATACAAGAAAGGTGGTAGAACTAACACCCAGAATTATCGAGGAATAAGTCTGCTAGACACTACCTACAAAGTATATGCTAGAATTCTGAATCAAAGACTGAAGGCAATAGCCGAAGCACTTCTCTCAGAAGAGCAAACGGGATTCAGAAAAGGCCGTTCATCTACAGATGCAATATTTACCTTAAAGCGATTGATAGAAGAGCGAAGAGAACATAACAAAGAAACGCATCTTGCTTTTATAGATCTTGAAAAGGCCTTTGACAATGTTCGACACATTCTTCTATGGGAAATATGAGAACGAAGAGGTTGCCCAAGACACCTTATCGAAGCTATAAAGAGTGTATACAAAGAAACTTCGATCATCTTAGGAAACTGTAAACCTAATATAATTGTCCCTACAAATAAAGGCGTAAAGCAAGGCTGTTCAATATCACCAACACTTTTTAACAAATATCTGGACGACATATATAGAATATGGAAAAATAAAGTCGATAGAGGTGTACAATTAAAAGGCTCTTTTTACATCAATTCAATGTTATACGCTGATGACAAAGTGGTCATACAAGAGACTGAAAACAAGCTCCATATGTCCATTTTTATCTTAAAAAAAAACACTTGAAGAATATGGACTTCAAATGTCCGCTCAAAAATCAAAAGTCATGGCATTCCGAGGCAAATATCCAGTAAGATCTAAAATAACAATAGGAAACTACAATTTAGAACAAGTTAGCAACTTCAAGTAATTAGGCTGTGATATATCCTGTAATATAGATCATGACGTGGAAGATAAACTAGTAAAATTCCGAAATGTTTGTGGAACGGTACATAAGTATCTTAGAAACCGAACACGAAAGGAGACACGGCTTAAGTTTTACAAGACAATTGCAGTCCCCACACTCATGTATGCCACCGAAACATGGGTGAACACGAAAACAATAAAAAATAAAATACAAACGGTGGAAATGAAATTTCTCCGAAATACATTAGGGTGTTTGCTACTCGACAAGAAACAGAATTCTGAAATAAGAGAAGTTTTAAAAGTCGAAGAATTATATGAAATCATTCTCGAAAATAAGTTAAAATGGTACAATCATGTATCGAGAATGCCAGCGTACCGACTTCCATTCATAGCTATGAACTATAGAACAGAAGGAAGAAGGGACATTGGCAGACCGAGAAAAAAAATGGGTGCCGGAACAGGTCACATGACCTAAACCCTGTCGGGAAGAAGAAGAAGAAGAAGAAGAAGAAGAAGAAGAAGAAGAAGAAGAAGAAGAAGATACGTTAAGGTCAGTAGTAACTGTTGCAATCAGGTAAACGTATTTTGTTTTCTTTGTTGAACTTGGATCAGCGTCTTACTTTTAGTGCTACAAATTGAACTGTTAGCACCCTATGCATGCCCTAAAAGAACGTTTTTACTTGTGGCTGTTAAAATTAATCCAGTATGGCAATATTTTGAGATGAAACGTCCCTATGTCTTTTTCTCGAATGCCCGAAAGTATTTGTGCGAAATTTGGAAACAATTGCTGCAATTGATCAAAAGGTTTTATGGAACCTATAAACATATACATTTATTTAGCTGACTTATTATTTACTAGCTGAATGTGGCTTTAACTATTTTCAATTATATGAATCATATCCTAAGGATTCACTTTATACCGTAAGGGCAGTTACAATTGCATTACTTGTATTACAGAAATTCACAGAGTATCACTCGTGTAGGCCCCTTGAAACACCCAAAGAAATAAATGTTTTAATTCTTGGATTACTGTTCTAGAAGGATCTGACTATAAAGTGCCAATCCATTTGCCTCGTGGAGAGGAATCCAAAGAGCTGTTGATTAATATGCTGATGCCTTCCAACTCCTCAAAAATGGGATGTAATAATATCAAAAGCTACACAAATCACTTTATATTTAAAAATAGATCGAATTTAACAAATTGAACCACATTTACATAAACGTTTCATTATAAATCATTCTCTCAAATTTCTCGCAATGGCATCATTTTACATCACTGTCACACTGATACCTTACAATTACCTTACCTGTACTTACTGATACCTTACAGTTACAACAATATTAATAAATCAAAACTAAGGGCAATACTATATGGAATACCATTGAGATTTATCACCAGAGGCACATTTACTTTGTGTCAGAATTTTACTTTAGCGGAACACGTTTTCAAGATTACATTGCGTTTCAAAAATTAAAAATATAAAGGTGTGAATTGTATTTATCTTGCAATCTTCAACAGTTTGTATGTAATCAATAGAAAATTTGAGAAAATAGTAAGATTCACATTGTGTCAAATGGTCACTTGATGCGAATTGGACAGTAAAGAAGAATTAATATTCCAAGACAGAAATTTTCTTCTGTCATAATTTTTCAATTATATAATCTATTTGGTTATCTTCATAGAAATATTTCACATAAATGAATAATTTACGGATGTACCTGATCATTTCATTTTCAAATAAACATGTCAACTTTTTCTCTCCCCTTTAATCATATCATTTCCTTCTCAGTTTTGCGTCAAACGACCTCTCTGAGGAACATGAAAACAATTAAGCTGTAATTGAGCCTGTATATCTTATTAACACCGTTATGAGATATTTTACGGTATCGAGCTAGGGAGGTTAAGCATAATTATCCTACAATCTCTGGAACTGAATAGAATGTTAAGTGAACTGCGGATATGGAAACGTTAACAACCAACAAGCAGCTCCATTAATGAGTCAAATGGAGGTAGCAGCAAATAAACCGAGTCCCGTCGCCCTGAATTACGCAATAGTCGTAGCGTTACGAGGAACCTCTGCGTGAGATTGAATTTTCAAAAGCAATAGAAACAATGTAGCAACGAAATAATTTCTACGAAAACAAGCAATTTATACAATGTCCAGGGAGAAATGGCGAAACTTCGAAAATAAGCTCTTAAGACAATTTTATTCAAATTTTGTCTAATAAACTCCTTGAATATTCATAACGGATGAGCCTCAAAAAGCACTAAAAAATTGGTTTGAAAAAATACTTTCTAAGCAAACATTTGCATTTTAGAAACACATAAACACTCCAGAAAAATGTAAATTAAATGATAAGAAATACATATTTTAAAAACCATCACATTTTAAAGAAATTTTGCGAGTAGTTTGAAAATTACTGACAAATCAGCGATCCGAGAAGCGTCGAGTTAATTAATCGGCAATTCCTAAACCACAAGTTGTCTATTTCGCGAATAAATACATTAGTAAACTATAAAATGACATATAAGACGATGAATAACACACATTGTGCGATTCACATACCTGTATAATCAGACATGACATGCTTGGTATTGTTCACTTAACCTCTGAGTGAAACAGACAGTAAAGAACCCTTGTACATTTAAGCAAACGATCTGCCAACTTTTGTAAACCATTAAAATTAAAACCGTTATTTGTGTTAAGGTAAGGATTAACGACATCAATCTTTTTTAAATTGTTCTTGGTTATAATGAGAACTTGTGGCTGATGCAAATTATCTTGTTACTGCCTCAAGCCTTTCAGTCGAATTTCGTCATATTCCTGAATGTTTTCATGGTGTTATTCACTTATCATTTGTTTCCATATAAAGAAAGAAGTAATAGTGCCACATGAAATGTGATAACAGAATTTGAATTACTGAATTCATTCCATTATATTAATGTGATACCTTATTTAAAGGTTAATTATTTTATTATACTATTGCCTTCTACTGTGCCCTCATCGTACAGCGTGCTCGCTTTACATGACGCGACCCCGCGCTGGATTCCCGGTCGGGCGAGATTATAGAGAGCATTTTCCTTGCAATGTCACAGTATCTGTTCTGATGTGACGATGAGAAAACACACTTCTCAGATTGAGAAGACGAGAATACGGCGTAGGGACCTCTACGTGCTAACAACACATACCCCGTAACCCATGGCCGCAAGGCCGGGACGCTGCTGGTGGGCCCAGGCTTCGTCACAGGCTATTGCGCCAAGTACATACATAGATACATACATACATACCTTCTACCGTAACAAAAGTATTAGTAAGTGTACAATATAAAATACAGTATAAGGTTTACTATAATGTAACTGTTAATAATTAAAATATAATAAATACTTATAATTAAATTATAGTCATAGGCAAAGATCAATCACCCTCAGAATTGTTCGCAAACCGCAATAGAAATCAAAACTTTTTTCTATCCCCATAGCATAATGCTGTCATTTGATGACTGCTACCAGTTGCATAATGATGCTCATGACACAGATTTCATTATGATACAGGTTCTTGATCAATCACAGAGACGTTTTCAACCCAAGTATTGACAATTAATCATTGAGAATCGTAATAGTAAATGTTTCGTTCTATTGTATACGTTAAAATTGCATTTGATATTCTTTTATGCTTGTCAGTTTTAATTTCTTTTATTATTATTTTTTGTAGAATATTTTTTTAAACTAAATTGGATCGTAATTTCACTTTGATCCTATTTGACGAGTTCAGTACTTCCTCGCAGGGAGCTGGTAACCACAGCCACCTGCGGCAGTATGCAACGGTAGGGTTAGGGAACTGTCCTCTAGGTGACCTCGGCTGAATTCTGCATGTCAACTGCCACGAAACGATTCAATGTCAAAGTTTAAATTGTAAAAGTTACCATAAGTCGTATAAAATGTACTGCATGAATCTTGATGTAACGGGTATTAATACACTCGTGCGAAGTTTACGGTACTCGTATATTAATACCCATCATTACATCATCGTTTCATAATGTACTATATTATGGGTGACGCGCGAGTACTCAGTTCATTCCAGTAATTTCTGCGACCTAGGCGGAAAAGTAGGATGAAAAAGTGAAATGAGGTTGTTTTCAAACAATTTTCATCTGCGAAATTGGACGTAAAACTAAACGCAGACAGTTGGCCGAGCGGAAATAACAAGGGAGCGGTTATTCAGTCTCCTGCACCTCCTAGAAAACTGCACACAACTTTCTCGTCATCCTCTTTATTTTGCGACACAGTGGCTGGAGTAATATGAAACGAACGGTTAGAATTAAAATTTTGACGCAGTGAGTACAAACACAGTTTGTACGTGTATATAGATTTGGCATTTTATGGTTGGATTAATCAGTCTTATCAGCTCAGCGCTGTTCCCGGAACTGGGCCCTATTTGTATTGTAATATAATGACATGCATTTATCTTTTTGTACAGATGTGTGTGTGGCGGCGCTAACCTAGATCATAAACCTAAACTTATACTGACGTTACAAACTACTATTTACATTTTAACCTATTTGTTTACATTATTTACACACGTTTGTACTTATAATCTAAACTTACGTACTTACAAACTTAATTTACATTAGACGCTACTTATTTACAATATTTACGTGCACTTGCACATACAATCTAAACTTACAGACTAACACTGAAGTTTTTATAGTTTGCCAGTCAAACTTTCACTAGCTCTTGAAAGTCACAGTTACAGTTACACCCCCCCCCCCGCGCACGCACGCATGCGCGCGCGCACACACACACACACACACACACACAAACACACACACACACAAACACACACACACTCGCGCACACACACGCACGCACACACGCACACACACACACACACAAACACACACACACACTATGACTGCCCGTCGGGGGACACGCACACGGTTGTTCCATCACAGGCAGTATGAGTGGCATCTTTGTGGTCGGCGGTGCACTCCCTACAATCTGTAACTTCACGGCTGCGGATATGCATGTTGCGAGACATGCAGCGAGCATGACGTATTCCCATCACTGTACCTAATGTATTTGGCGTGCCTGAGCTTTTCCTTTCGTCACACAGCTACAGAAACTTACACGATTTGTATTAGGAAGCTACAGCTTCATTATGTCCTCGGCCGGGAATAGAACACGGGACTGCTGCATAGAAAACTAGCATGCTTTCTATGAGCCATCCGAGGCACTTAGTGAAATTGGTTACACGTGTAATCAAAATGTTATGCAAACGAAGTTGTATAAACACTGCATGACCGTTTTCAGCGACATCAACATCAGTGTTTTATGGACGCTACGTTCGTTATGCGTTTTATTCAATTACAATACGTAATACGCAGTTTTTAACTGTTTTTTGACGTAAATCAATAAATAAATAAATAAATAATGTATAATCTATTCAATGTGAATATCGGAGAGAATATTAAATTAATTTGAATTACTTAAGTTTTCTGAAGTTTTTCCTTTCGAAATTTTAAGCAACACTTTCAGTAACGCAAGTTTTTTTTCCTATTTCGATAGTAGATGAATATTATCTATAAATGTGAAGATTTTCTCTCAAATACAATGAGTACTTGGATGAAAATGTTTTAACGAAAGTTTAGTTGCTCATGAAGCGAGTATGGTTGTACCACTATTTATTTTTATTGTACGATAATTATAGGTTCGTAAAAGTTTTATTGATGATTTGTCAGTGTTCTCCCACTATCATTGAAAAAACAGCTGAGATCTATCAACAAGCAAGAAGAGTTCTCCTCCCCAAAAACTCATTCTTTCCACAAGATTAAATATTTGATGGAAAAAATCATTGAAGTATTGCATTTAAACTGGGATTACTTTTTTACTGTGTCCGAGATACATTTTATATCGGACCTGCTTATAAAACTGCCAGTCAAAATATTTTAAAATGAAAATACATCCTGAAGTCTGAATTGCATTTCATAACGCAAAATCAGAAAGATATTTAAAGTTAATAGAACTATCGTGAATTTTATTACGTCAAATTAATTCGTGGAAATAACATGAAAAAAAATGGAGATGATAATTTTGATGCCAGAGAGCACGCAAACAAGCGTATTCATATTAAAAAACCAAATCAACATGAACTGAACAAAAGAAATCCATTATGAATTGCATTGTTATACCTCTTTTAGTGCCAGATCCGATCACAATTCAGAGAAATAAGATACACAATGCACGCAATAATCCTCATCATTCCATCAGGATTTTATGTAGGAGGTCATACATCATTTAAAATTTTGTAAACGGGCATTTAAATGATTCCACGAATTGTAACAAAAAATTTCCTCACAAATTACTCCACCAAACATTTATTTGAAAAAGCGAAGCGAACAAAAAATGAAGTGGCTTTTCGCAGCGAATCCGGAAAACGACCTGATTGTGGTGATACCTTCGTCGAGTAGTCGATTGGGACGTAGGGTGCATGCGGAGACTCAGCGTGACCATGTCCCGGCTGCCAGTCCAGCGAAGGGGAGGACGAGGCATTCAAACTCCCAACTCCAGCGGCGCTGAGTGCGCATCTTTCTCGCGATTGGTCGGACGGGCGGGCTGCCTGCCTGGCTGGCGGCTGCGGTGGCTGCGGGCTTCCCGACCTGTCAGGAGGAGGTGCGGAAGGCCGGGGCGGGGCGGGGCGGGGCGGGGC
>BLKR01010588.1:0-51578 GCA_011170035.1 Teleogryllus occipitalis | reverse complement strand
TCGAAACGTGCCATCCAATCAGCAAAGGTCGTGTGGTTGAAATCCGAAATGAAGAGATGGTGCGCCGCTCGGGACGAAACAGCACTTCAAAAATACTGGTTACAACAGGAACTTACATTTCGGTTACATCCTCTACAATGGGCAGCCGTGGAAGATACAGTACGAGGACGAGTCTTCACCATCACCTCCCAGAAGAAAGACGTACAGAAGGGTAAGTTGAGCCGCCTTATCTGCCACTCTAATAATAGTTTTCAAGCCACCCAACAAATTTCAAATAATAGTAATACAACCCAAAGTGAGGTCATGCCTCATCAGTTCCACCCCCGCGTCAGTAATCTTTCCTCTACTTCATTATCCAATCAGGACATGTCTCTTCTAAACAAGGGCCTCAAACACTGTCCTCCCACACCCCTTAATAACACACACATTAAACAGTTATGTGTCAAAGCAGACACTAATACCAATTTCCACAATATTCCCGTCGAGACTAAATACAACATAGCTCACACCATCACAAACCACACAGAATCCACCATAGTGCACAAAAACCCTGTAAATTTTGATTTTCAACACGCACAACAACTCGCCAAAAAAGTTACACAGGAGAACTTAATCATATCTAAAGCAGACAAAGGCAACATTGTAGTGGTTATGGACAAACAAGAATACAATGACAAAATCTATGACTTTTTGAACGACAACAATATCGAACAACTTCCCAATGACCCTACTAAGAAGTATCTTTGTCAGCTTAAACAAGAACTTAATAATTCTCAAGCATTGTTTCCCTATCCCAAACCATACATACCATCTAACCCTTCTCCTCCGAGGCTGTATGGCCTGCCCAAATTACACAAAGAGAATACCCCCGTCAGACCCGTGGTTTCGTACACAAACACTTTAACCCACAAACTCGCCCAGAAATTAAATAACCTCTTCCATAAACACATCCAGTTCAAATCTTCATATTCTGTAAAAAACAGTCTAGATCTAGTAGAAAAGATCCAACAGATTCCCGTTCCACCCTATGCAAAACTTGTTTCATTTGACATAAAGAATCTCTTTCCTAGTACTCCGACTTCAGATTGCAAATTACTACTACGTAACTTACTAGACAAATCATCATGTCCGATACCCGTTCGTGATGAACTCCAAAATCTCTTCAACCTATGCATGGACCAAAATTACTTCACTTTTGACAATAAATTTTACAGACAAACTTCAGGAATTCCTATGGGCTCACCCCTCTCTCCTCTCCTTGCAGATATTTTTATGGACTCTTTCGAACAGACCATCTTCCTCTCAAATCATCCACTTCTCAAATATATCACATATTGGCACCGTTACGTAGACGACATCCTTGTTCTCTGGACCGGTACGACTAGACAAATCGACCACTTTACTGACTTCCTCAACAACATACATCCTACGATAAAATTCACTACAGAACTACAGAATGAAGACAAATCTATCAATTCCCTAGACCTCAATATCAGCATATCTGAAAACAAACATGCATTCAATATTTTCAGAAAACCGACGTACACAGATAGTGTCATCCACAACTCTTCACAACACCCTATTCAACACAAACACGCCGCCTTCCACTACATGTTACACAGATTACTAAGCCTGCCTCTCACGAAATCTCATTTTCTGCAAGAACTGAACACTATACAACACATTGCTATAGCAAACGGTTACAACACAGCTCTTGTCAACAACATATTACGCCGCAAAATTCACAAACAAAAACTGAAAATGTACACTACACTCTCTAACATAACACTAACATCAGACAAGTACACTTGCTTACCATATTTTGGAAAACTTTCAGAAAAAGTCGCACACAATATACACAAAGCCGGTATCAAAGTTTCATTCAAAACACAGAATTCTCTCAGAAAAATCTTAGCTCCTAAAACACACACAGATCTTCTAGAAAAAAGCGGTGTCTACGCACTACATTGCCACGATTGCGAAGCAAAATACATTGGTCAAACAGGCAGAACCTTCAATACAAGAATTAAAGAACATATACACGCCTGGAAACACAACACCTGCAAATCTCACTTTGCCAATCATTTACTTCAGACAGGTCACACATTCAATCCACACACAGACATTCACATACTGGAAATAGAAAATCAATATCATACCAGATTAACATTGGAAAACCTTCACATTCATCTCAATAGTAACCTACTGAATGTAAACATAAACTACAACCCCTCCCCTCTGCTAAAATTACTTTTTTGACACCACCCTCACACCACACACTTCGGGGCTGACACAACACAGCACACCGCACCCAGGCCATTAACCCTCCTCCTCCACCCCACGGTCGGTTCTTAAGCTGCGGGACACGCCCGAGCCAACGTAGTCGTTTTTGTGGCTCCCAGACAGCAGGTAAGAAACGGCTCAACTTACTTTTCGTATTTTCTCTCTCAAAATTGTACATGTACTATATTTTCATTCATTTTCTTGCTTAAATTTAAAAAACTACTATATTACATAAAGATATAACTCTCCGTCCCCTTCTTTCTTTCCTTTCTTTAATTCTTCTTTCATTTCTTAAGATGTTTTAAATTATATAAATTATTTTATATTATAAAGATCTAACTCTCCGTCCCCCCTTTCTTTCTTTCATTCTTTCTTTTTCTTTTCTTTAATTGTTCTCCTTTCATTTCTTAAGATGTTTTTAAAATTAGGTAACTATGTTAATTCTAATTTTATATTTTTCTTGTACCAGAAAACTGATGATGATGGCTAAGCCATCGAAAGCTGCTATTTCTATAATAAATAATATTGTTGACAATGACAACGCCTTCAATAATTTCAATTATGTGAATGTCAACTACAACTCACCACTGAATCAAATAAATACCAACTCGCTCAAGTGTCTGTCCTTGTGACTTGTTAATAGTCATAGTGAAGACAATTCTTAGCGGGAATTATTTTCTACACAACATAAATGGAAGGCTTAAATCAGAAGGACATAACTGAATTCTGGGTATTAAAACAGTCTTCCCTGAATCAATAACTACTGCAGAAATACAGAGGTCATGCAATGCCTTCACAATCATGCGCGTTCCATTTACCAAACCTTCTCTAACATTTAAATTTCTTATTAACATCACAATTGTGTTAATTTTCAGTGTAAGAATATGAGGTGGGAGACCTGATGGAGTTAAACTATTCAAGAATTCTAGAGGATATAACTGGGCAGAGGAGTGATCTTCACTTTCAACACAGTCAATACTATAATATGTTTTAGAAGGACCTTCCACCAAATTTTCAACAATGTCTTTATTAATTTCTGAACAATAGTCATTTTTGTGCACAGTATTGCAACATTTGTTAGAGCGTCAATATTTGTTTCATTAATTTTGTGGGTAAGAAATACATTGCTTATTAAGTCATCGTAATTGCATATACACTGTGAAGGTATTTCCACCAATTCATCTTGTAAGTGGTGAGATGACAATGTTCCATTTCCTAATTTTAATAACCACTCACTAAATTCTTGATCAGCAGCTGCTCTAATATTTTCTGTAAGTTTTCTTTTTTTAATGAACTTCCAAAATAAACAATTTTTTACAGTTTTCAACAATGGATAAACGGGTACCACGTCTAATAACTGGAAGGGTCTGTCTAAAATCTCCTCCAAACAGAATAACTTTCCCACCAAACAACAAATCACATTTCATGATATTCTGTAATAATTTATTACAGACAATTAGAGCATTTTTGGAAACCACTGATATTTCATCCCAAATAATTAGTGATGCTTTTTGTAAAACCTTTGCTTCCACAGAATCTTCTCTGATTTTGGCCACAGATGATTCATGAATAGGAACTGGTAATTTAAAAAGAGAATGCGCAGTCATACCACCCTCCAATGTAGTAAACTGAAATTGTCACGAACTGCCAAACGATAGCAATAGTACCGCAGTTGTGTTGTAGAATTCCTAACTGCAGTTCTATATATATCAACATTCTGAATGCCTGGCTGCCATCCTGAATCACCACAGGGAAACAGGAGTGGATAGCTCATAGGGTCAACATGAGGATTCATGTTCGATATAATGGAAATTCTCTCTGAGCTTTTTGATCTTACTACGAAGTCAAATTTTCCTGGTTCCTCCCCCTCATCAAACATAAAGGCTGCAGCTATTTCCTCCGATACTGGAATATTGTACCGACGCTTATCAAATGAATTTTCCAAGGAGAATTTTAGCTCCATATTTTGAACATGATCCGTAATGTCCTTCATGTGTTGAAAAAGCTGAGCATAAGGATTTATATGGAGAATAATTTCCTGTAAATTCTGCATAATATATCTATCACAAAAACGATTTTCATGCCTATCTATACGTTTATTTACGGCTTCACTTGCATCTAAAATGAATAAACCTGCATATGATGGCTGAATGTTATTTTCTGGAATCAAAGGCCCAACAGCATGATATATCTGTCCATGAATTTTAAGACAATAAGGCCCTGACCCTCGTAAATGAACAGCATTTAACTGAACAGATGCAAAAGCCAGAGCATTATTATACTGCCGTATGTTTTCAAGATAATTTCTTGTTGTCGAATCATTTGCTTCGATTAGCTCTCTAAGAAACTGAGGCACGGCAATTGGTGGTAATTTTATTTTCCCCTTATGGCAACATATAGAAGTATTCTGCTCACCTCAGAAAAGTTTTGCAGAACAATGACAACATCTATAGTACATTCCACCAACACTGAACAATGGAACTTCACTGTCAGATTTATATATTCTGGCAGCATCATAACTAAGTGGAAGGTCTCTGCTTGCACTTCTATTGCGACGGATGCCATGCGTTTCATCTGCTTGAACTTGCATGTTCATTTGACAGAGCCCGCCTTTCCCGTTTTCTTCTGTCTTCTCTTTCCAGTGTAAGAGGTCTTTTACGTGGCATATTTGTCCTAAATAAAAAAAAAACATCTATGAACATTGAGGATTTAATGTTAATAGAACTAAAATGTAATTCTTAAAATCATAATACATAGTGCTATTTAATTTGCAGAATTTTTTATTGAATATATTTAATAATCGGAACATATATCTCTAAACTAACCTTTATTTCAAGGCCCTCTGCGCTATTTAAATGCACCAAGATGTAGGCAGAATGAAGGTTGAACCTATCAAAACAAAATATGGGAAATAAAATTGTTGCAAAAATGCATGCTTATATTATAAATAACCGCAAAATAGAGTGAAAACAGTTAATTTAGGTCTGAAGAATAACAAATACAAATATATTAGAAAGAATTTGAAGAGAAAAAGAAACTTTTAAAAGAAATAGAATCTTAAGAAAACTTTTTAAGAGATTATCTAACATTACAAAAATAACTTTTAGTCCTAAAAAATAAATAAAAAGACATTCATGAACATTGAGGATTTAATGTTACTGGAACTAAAATTTAATACTTAAAATCTTAATACATGCAAATAACAGGAATTTCGAAATTCTTATGGGCCAAGATACAAACGACTGTGGCACTCTTTAGTGTAAAAAAAGATAAAAGTGAGCCATACAAACAATGTAATCTACTGCACATCTTAGAGTATGTTGGCAGAATGCAATTGACTTGCAATGTAATTGGATATTACTAACCTTTAACCACTGGTAAACCGCACTGCACGCACATGAAACTATGCTATTCTGCTGCACCAAGATGGATGCAGAATTAAGCCATGTGCTCGTAAAAAAAATCTTGTACCTACCAATTCAAAATATCAAATATAAGACACTAATATAAAAATTGCACAGAACTTATCTCTGCGTGCGATGTAATCGGATACAATATACTAACCTTCGCTGTTAGCCAAATTCGCTGCCACTTCTCTGTAACTAAATTCGCTGTTCAACCGCACCGAACCGCACACGAACACCAAATGTATTGGCGCTTTCAAAATTCGCTTTCAGCAGTTACAGGTTCGCCAACTTAAATTTTGCGAAGAACGTTGAGTTCTTGTAACAGTTATTTTTTGTGAATACCTTATTACACTTGGTTGTCAGTCTGTAACTCAGTAAACTTTTTTACATTCACAACTTTCATTGTTCAATTTGTTTATATTTGGCCATGCGCTCGGAGACATGGCGTTATAATAATGATATGCCGCAGGTTCCCCAACTCATATTTTGCGCAGGGCGTTGTGTTATTGTTTTAATTATTTTTTTGTAAATAACTTTTTAAGAATCACGAAAATGCAAAACTGATTACAATTGCGGAAATAGAAAATTTTTTTACACCGATAAACACCCTGATCATACGAATACATCTAGTGGTTATCTATATCTCAGATCACCATTTTACTGTATTAATTATATGGATAATAATAATAATAATAATAATAATAATAATAATAATAATAATAATAATAATAATAATAATAATAATAATAATAATAATAATAATAATAATGACAAAAATACCGATCCGGTAGCCGAGATCGCTAAGGCAGTAGTGCCGTAGCAGTCTTGGACCAAAGGATCGTGGGTTCGAGTCCCGCTTCCTACATGGCTCTATTTGTTTATGTTTATGTATGTTTGTGATAGTCCATTTCACACTTCATCATCATTATCTTTTCACCTCATCCCCCAGGGTTAACAACCCTGAATATAAAAACGGATTCTGCATGAAAATGCTGATTCCCATAAAAGTCACGTGCACCTACCCTCGATAAAATATGCGACTGAGCCCCGGAGGATTGCACGTTCGCGTGGCACCAAGATGGCTAATTCGCGACCAATAATAATAATTTTACTATTATAGTTTTCATGGCCGTTCCTTACTTTACGAGACGTTTAGCTCCAAATTTCCTCGTTGTAGATTACGCAAAGTTTGAAGTAAGCATTCAACTTCTACGTTCTTTTGCTGTAGTCTCCGAGAAATTAGACTTTTGAAATTTCAAAACTTGGAAGAATTGCCACAACGTAGTAATATTCATTTACCATTATAGTATGAGCATTCTAAGACAACATATGCGTTTATTTGCTGTTTAATAACATTTAAAGTGCTAATAATATTAATATTATATAATAACAGAATAAATAAAAATGACAGAATATTAATATTGCAGTAAATTTTTTTAAATCGGTTGAGTTATATTGAAATGCAATATTATACAAAATGTGAAAGACACACAAAGACAATTGTTCTGGCAATCGTTTATCAATGGTTTTGAAGAGAAATCAATTCATAATTTTCCTCAATGTGCTGACTTTAATGCAGATATTTGCCGTTTTATCAGCGTAATCATCCCAGCCCTTGTTAAAATACACTTTGCACTTAACTTCATCTTCATAACTACTTAGCCCCTCCACCTGTGAAAGGTTTCAAAGTGCAGTCATTACACCTATCCCGCCTATCACTTCGTCGCACTGCATCATCGGCAGATCAACGACCAGCGTCCAAACAGGCAACTCGGCCTGCTTTTCCTTCGCTGATAACCCCGCTGGGTCGAGTCGCCAGCTGGGGAAGACCAGCGATCCCGGCGGAATCGGGGTCGTGGTGCGGGGCGGGGCGGGGAGTGGCTTGCGGGGCGGGGGAGCGGCGCTGTGGGCGCGGCGCGGCGCCAGAGAGCGCTGGGACGTCAGCGCGCCGCCGACGCAGCCTCATTCGCCACCGCTGCACCTCCAGGACTCCCACTCAACAGACTTCTTACCCCCATTGCCACGATGGTCTGGAGGTGAGTACGCATCTTATGTTTTGTCTCCATTCTTTGCGAGTAAAGGACATTTTTGCTGATCAACCTTTGGCAGGGCCCATGTCGATTGGATTTTGTCAATACCGATTCTGTTGCATTCTTAGGTATCAGTGGCGAATTCTCCGATACACTGCGTATACCGCCGGTATATCTAGTAATTCGAAGTGTATATTAATAATAACTTTGGTAATCCTCTAAAACATTAGTTATTTTGAAAGCTTTAAAAGAGATGCGAAAAACAACTGTTTTGCTACCGGGAGCCAGTCAGTCTTTCGCATCCGTAAGCGCTATGAAATGCGGTAGAGTGAGAAGTTTCTAAATGCTGTCCAGAGAATTCGCTAGCTCAGATGAAGGCACCGTATGCCAGCCGCGATAACCTAGGATTCCTCATGTTTCAAGGGCGGGAAGAGGGTAGGATGCGGGGCGGAGGCCCGTAGGATGCCCGTCAGTAGACACCGAAAAATATTGAGCTGAACAGTCCTTTTCTGGTCGTTCGTAAGTTACGCTTCTCTCAAGTTTTTGTGAAAATGAAGAGTGTTAGTGATCCAGAAGTTAGTGATTTGTGTAATTGTTTTATACCACAATTATTAAGGGCGAAATTTCATAGTATTGAGATTTCAGAAAAATTCAAAATAAAAAACAACGGTAGAGGTAGCTTCCATAAAGTGCGGTATACTTAAAATAATGTGCAGGATTCGCCACTGTTAGGTGGCGCTGCACGCTGTGCTTGTCCTGAAATTACCCGCCTTTAGAAGCGGCTGACTGAAAAGTATTGTACACAAAAAGAGGCTCGGAATTTAATTTTAAAATAAAGTTCTAAAGTAATTTCTTCTGTATTTTTAAACACGGCGTGAGAAAAAAATTGACAATTATGAATTTTAATAGCTTCAGCCAAACGTCATGGTATTCACACTGGATAAAATTACAGTACGTTACTCGAACATACGGAATATCTCAGAATAAATGTTACGAACCTCTAAGTCATGTAATGGAATCGAACATAGTCACTTTTTACCGTACGCGTGGTGGGAAATTTCGAATAATGAAGTTACGCATGTGACATTTCCCCTGATTGTTAAGCAACTTCCCATGCACAGGTGTTCGGCAGGTACACGAAATCCCTTCGACTGGGTCAGAACGTGACAAGCCGAACACTATTGCAATATATGCTGCCTAACAATCACGGGCAAATGCCAACCGTGCAACTAGTTTTATGAAATTTCACACTTGTTCGTTGGCAAAAAGCAATCATTATCGATCTCTCTCCATACCCTACAAGTTTGTACCATTTTTTTGAAACACTTGTAAATACCGCAACAATATTCGGATAGACTAATTTGACAGTACGTTTGAGCCATGATATGCGTAATTTTTAAGGAACTTAAGACATTTACGGAAATGTGTTAAATTGAGTCTTTTTCAAAATGTTTGGGGATGCAAGGCCTCTCTGTGCATGCCTAATGCTCTTCAGTGTTGATGTTCATTTCTGTACGTAATATTTTTTCTATGCATTCTCTTTCATATACATAATCTCAGTGAGAGCACTAATAAACGCATTTTATTTCACTGAAAAAATGTAAGCATCGTTACAAAATTGTTATGTTCGTCTTGTTTCAACCTTGAAAATTCAGCGATGGATTGCGATCTTTCTGAGCCATAGGAAAACGCTAATTCAATAACTCTAACAATCTAGATTTCTAACATTTATTTTTTGTATCGAATTACTTTTGGCACTTGTTTTTAGAGTTGCTTGTATTGACCAGAAAATCCCATTCTGAAGGATTGGTTCGCGTATTCTTTACAGAGGTTTTTGGCGTTAATGTTTTCCTACGTGCCATACTTCCAGTAACGTCGGCTGAAAGTGTGCTTATCAAATCATTTTTTCCACAGCTCAAACCTCCATGATGATCCTTTCATTCCGCTTGACCTGAATTAATGTTCCAGATGCCGTAATTTCTTCTCTTCCCTGCTGTTGCTGCCGGCGCTCATCGCAGCGGTGAGCCACGATCATGAGCTGCTCGTGCGGACCGAGTTGTGCAACCGGATGTGCCCAGACGAACCACCCTCTCCGCCAGCGCCGGTGCCTGGGGCTGCCCTCGCAGGGTGCCCGGGCCTTCGGTGCCCTGCGCCAGTGTGCCCCGCGCCGGTGTGCCCTTCCCCCTCGTTGCCGCTGGCGTGCCCACCTTGCCCCGTGCGACGTGCCCCTCCCACGCCCCCAAATGCGCTCGCGTGGAAGACTCTCAAAGCCAAGAACTACACGTCCACTTCGCTGGGACATTACAAGTACTACTCCGACAACAACTTGGACTGGTTCGACGCGCAGGTACTCTGCGAAAGCGAGGGTGCGCACTTGGTCATTCTCAACTCCGAGGTAAGTAAATCCCTCCTTCACGAGCTCTCAAGGATCTGCTGATAATACTTCATTTCGTCATCTGCCGATGGCTGCGTTGGTGGCTGAATCGGCTTCTTCAGGAACAAAAATAATTCCAATGTCTCATAACTATTATTATTTTATTATTGTTGTTATTATTGCTATTGTTATAATAACGCATTTTAGCAAATGATAGGTTGGAAACTTCCACCTTCAATTCACAGTAGCCAAAGGTATTCGTTGTTTGCAACATTTATTTATTTGTCTTGTCTGTATCTGGGGCATCGAGACCCAGAATTGTTTCATGATAAAATTGCTTTTATCAGCTAGAGCAAAGAGAAATATCTAGTGTGGAGTCAAAATTTTATAAGTAGCATGCCATTGCTTGTTAAAGATTCTTCTCAAGAAAATATGCGCTTCGCCAGCTAATAATGTTTATTCCACGAAAAAACTAATTTTAATTTTTGACAACCAGCATTCCTCTTTATGACAAGAAATTATTAATTTTCATAGTTTTGGTTACACTTTCCAACTATTATTATTATTATTATTATTATTATTATTTATATACATAAATAAACATAAAATCAATTCATTTTTCCGGTTTATTTCATAATCTAAAAGAGAGCAATGCGTCAATCGTGCTAAATTCTAATCTCCCTCTCGTTGAGCCCACACCATTTTTAGTTTGTTCAATGGTAATGTATAGCACCTACTAGAAGACTGACATTATTCCCTGGGACCGACGTCATCAAACATTGAGAAATAACAATCTGTAACGTAACTACCATATCCAGTAAGCTGTGTGAGACTACGTTTATGGCAAGATCACATGTTTGTACGTCGTTTTTACGTTCATCGTGAAGTAAAAACACAATTTTTCACAGGAAGAAGATGAGTTCATCAGAAACGCGATATTGCCTGGTTGGATACACATTGGAATTCATCACCTCAATCCACGTGGAACATACACAACTGTCCTAGGTATGATTTTCATTTTCTTTAATATTACAGATCGATGACACATATTCGTTGCCACAGATACGAGACTTGTTATTTTAAGGTCAACAATCTATAAAAATGTAAATATAGGGCGAGTCATTTCAGGTAGGAGAAACACAATAGCGTGCATTAACAATAAATAATTCCTTTCACCGTTTTGGCCTCGAAAGCATTGATTTTCTTAGAAAGTGTTTTTTGTAATTTTTCAAGAAGCCGGTATATCATTGCAACTTAATGTGCATTTCCAAGACCCGAAGCACTGTTGTCGGAACGTCATTAGCGTCATCTGAGAACAGCCTGTGCACTGCAATTCTGACGGTCGGCTAGAGAGTCAAGGTTCCGACGGTCTAAATAAGCCGTGTCAAACAGCGATCACACGAGCTACTCGCCCGCCTGCAAAGCCCAGCGCTCCTCCGAGCACGGGAAACTTCCCCTGAACCCCCTCTCATTTCCCCTTCAGATCCAGAAAGCGGTGCACACGGGCAAACCGAAGGGGCGCGAGGCATGGAATAGGGGCGACATACGAAGAGATGTTTGCCAGATGTGTTCTTTCAAACATCCGAGATTTGAATGATGGTTATATTCTTAAAAAAAAAATTAATTAATAAATATTTGATGTTTATTTTCTTTTTAAGTTGAGCCTTGTATAAATATTTTTGCCAAGTGGGAAGAATATGTTTGAAATGCGCGTACTCTCTTCGTTTCCATTGTGTGTTATATTTCATTAAAACATAGAGTTTGTTGTGAATGTAGCAATGTGAATATTATATTACGAATAAATATCCATACATGAACAATTCTCGCTTACGGAAAGGCAGTTATTTTAGCACACAAGCATATTTTTTAAAGATCCCAACCTGAATATAAGAAGTAAATGCAATCATCGTAAATATATTACGAAATGAAAATACTTTCGATTCAAAATGTTTAATTTCACTCTCAATTGACAATTTAAAATGTGAATGGTGTATTATTACATTTGAATAGGTCATCCCTTTGCTTTAGTAGAGGAAATGGGAATTAATATAGTTAAATTTGGAGCAATAACTGTCAATTGACTTCTCAAAAAAATTTTCATGGGTACGTAGCCAGTGATGAACAGACATCCCAAAGAGATTTATAAAACCCTTACTTTTAAATCTCGCGCCAATTGCTCGGAACGCAGTGCCCGCGTGCTCTAGTAAGCTAGTTACCTCGCCCGCGACATTGACATGCTTGGTCCAAATACAGGCGTGGTACTAAAGCAACAGTCGCAATTTGGATACTGACGTAATTTGCACTACAATTCCCTCAATTTACAAATTATCGCTTTTCTTCGTTTGAATTCAATACAGTACATTTTGTCTTCAACCATACAAATATCCATAAATCTTCAGTTCATTATAAACACAATTTTCGTAATGTTTTAAAAGCAGGGAAATCACCAAGAAGCATTTATGCAGGCAATAAGTGTGCTTCTCAGACACATTTCTTCATCTCGTTGATGATGATGGAGATTTTTTCTACCTGAAATGTCTCAACGGGTATATAACAAGAATAGCATATAAAACTTTTAAACTTTTTAAATGATAAACTACAACACGCAGAAAAATATATGATTTATATTGTTGGGAAGATTTTTCGAATGGTGTGATCATTTTTCTTCAAAAATCTTTACGAGTATTTTACAATCCCAAAATACACTTAGCTTTTTAATTAGTAAAGATAACTGTTTTGTAGGACTTCCTCTACTGACATAAAACATATCTGTAGAGTTTTTGCATTATCCGCTCGCTGCATTTTTCAAACGCTATTGGTAAATCACATTTTTGTACCGTAAATTACATTAATATTTTTCACTACTTAGCCTCTTTTAGCGGAGTATATTTTTTTATTAGCATCTTTTTGTGTTTTTTGACAATTAAGAGTACAATTATTACTCGCTGCCTACTGTATAAAGCAAATACGTGACTCTTTTATGGTCATCTCTGACGCAAAGACTAAAAAGTAGGGACATGTAACCCGACTATGTTTACGCAATAATGTAATGTGTTCAAATTATGTACACGATGGAAAAAGGTCACTGACACTTAGCTCGTTCATTTTGGGGAAAGATGAATTTTCCTAGAAGGTTGTTTCACAAAATCGTATTGCTTTATCCCAATTTTTTAAAAATCAGATTTAACTCTAAGCAAAACATTTGCAAGAAATTATTTCGAGCCCATTTTTTTAATTTTACCTTAAACAAGACAGACAGAATTGAAGAATAATTACAAAATTTATCATTATATTTACTAATATATTCAATTCGATAATCAGGATCGGTATTTTAATAATACATCAACTTCTCTTCAAGGTAAACAAAAACTTTAAGACCGCCGATTCACGACACTGCACACCTAACTTCATGCACTACATTGTACAGGAAATTCTTTCCGCAATAAGCTAAATCAGGGGCTCGTATTGAAAATGGCATTTATGTTGGTAGCGATCAGAACACTGGGAAACAAGTGAAGGGGACAGCACTTCCAACATCTATTATGATTGTGACGAGTTCGCAATTTATGTGTTCACGCTTAAACTCGTGCTACAAACGTAATTTATGTTGAAAGCACTCTCACCAGCAAGGTGCCACTGCGGAGAACTTTTCTGGAGCGCTATACATTTGTTGAGAATTCGTTAATAACTAGTAACCGTTTACATGTCTTTCAAGTCAATCTGTAACACTGCCTTTTGTTCCTGGTTGGTTTCAGGGCAACCTGTTAACAGTACAGGCTTCAAACATTGGCTTCCTGGACATTTCGTTCGGAATTTGACGAGTAATTGCGGCTTCATCAACAAAGGGGCACGTGGAATGGGCATGGGACGTTGCAGGGATGTAGGTCCCTTCATCTGTGAGATTTGAGACTGGCGATGAGTTAGTGACGTTCATTGTAAACAACATTGAACTTTAAATTTTAATTTCAAATGTAAATTTCAAAATAATTTCCATCACAATGTTTCTCGTTTGAACACGAATGACGTTATTCTTTTCGTCAAGCGGAATAGCGCATACATCAATTATACCATTTATAATTACCTGTGTGGCGCATTTTGCATATAAAAACACAATATCATCTCATATAATTACGCATCATATGTATTATATCATTTAAAGTCATAAACATTGTTGATAAAAAATGAATGAATGTTCTTACATTCGACTTCTCTCTTTTACGTTCTTAAGTGTTCAAATACCGATTTTCAAATGAATGTGATCCAGAACGTATTCTTGTTAAACTTAACTAACACCTTATTTACATAAACGTACAAAACAGCCGCCTTTTAATGTTTAATTGCATTCGCATACAAAATAATGAATAGAGCATTGCATAAGTGGAACACAAATTACACTGAGTTTGTGAAGTTTTAATCTCTTCAAAAATTAGGTGATAATAATATGGTGTTATGCAAATCCTGGGAAGAATCAAATGTATTTGTAGAAGAGTTTGCTACAGAATTTTCGGAACTAATTGAGAATGATCTTATATTAGGATTAGAGAAGAACCCAGAAGAACAGCTTACAGGTGATATTTGTGCATATTAGCAACAATCGTAAAAAATGTATTTGTACTGAAGTCTAACGATTCGCATCATCAATACCTTCAAGTATTTATTACGGTAATTATGATTTTGAAATTGCAATATTACCAGTTTATATCACGTATGGAGGTATTATATAAGGCTATTGGATGTTGAGAATTTATGAAGGGAAGTATAACATTATCAGCCACCACGATTCATTGGTAAGTCCAAAGCCAAATACTATAAGAACATATTTGAATAAAGCTACACATGAAAGAAGTGGAGTATGAAAGACATTGTCAACCCATGAAAATTCTTTTAAAGCATTTTACAACTGTTCCATTCATTTTATTTGCTTTTATTTGCCACATTCAACTAGTATTCTGTAACTTTATAAATATAAAACTCGACTAAATTTTTCCCTGTACTAATAAAGATGAATTTATCTTATGTTCGGTTAATAATTATACTTATTAACCCGTTGGGATAAATCACAACTGAAAGATAAATTCGTGTACTGATAACACAAACTCGGAAAATAAATAATCAATAATAATTTTTTTACTGAAATAATGCCAAATAAAAGAGTAAGACAAAGGATTTAAATTAATGCTGTCGTAATTTAATTTTTTCCTTGTTTGGGATGAACAGCCATGAACATCTTTATGAAAAAGGGCCACGATCATCTGTTTTCAAGTTTGTTGCTACTTATGAAACCCATGGATCGTGAAAACGGTGATCGGTCTGTTCATGAAAAATGCATAAAATGTCTTCTCTATTCTCAGAAATGTCTATGAAGTGATTTCTTTTCAGTGGCTTCATAATGTGGGTCTAATAAAAGATTTTTTCCGTTGCTTCATAATATGTATATAAAAGTTTATCTCTAACAAAACTGTACTCAAAACATCAAGTAATACATCTTGTGAGAAAGGGATGTTATCCAGTCTTTAAAGTTTAATTAGGTTAGCGATTGGAATATCTAACATGTATAACTGATTGTAAGCTACAACTTTCTCTGCACTTGTTATCAAGGAATTGAGAGTGGGGAACATTTCCCTAAATTGTAACACTAAGTACCATGTCTAGAAGGTACCGTAATGTCTGCACTAAAATGTATTGACATGTTTTCTTTAATGATTTTGGATGTCACTTCATTTTAACAGTAAATATTGAAAAGATCTCTTACTCTTTCACACTTGAAGTGAAGTACATGGAATAGGTTAGTACATCATAGCAAAGGACAAAATTTATTAAGGACAAAAATCTCCAACTTCAATATTATAGTTGTAGGAAGACGCCCAAAAAATTACACATTTGCAATTTTTAAAAAATGCGATTTTAAGGAATTTGAGATCTATCCATTCACGTATCATTTTCACTATTTGAAGACAAAGGTTGATCAAAATATTTGGTGCCATTTTTTCAGAAAATTTTGAAAATGTTTTTGAGGCTTTCTGTAAAGTACCTTCAAAAATCAAAATATCCATTTGAAACTCCCAAAGCCTCGAGTTCATTCAGATCAATCGAGGAATATCAATTTTGAAGAAAATCGGCTGAACGGTTTAGGCGCTAGCGTTAACCACAGACGGAAAGACAGACGTTTTGCCGTCAAACGATTTTTCGGTATCAAGGACCTACGAAAACATAGATTCTGGCATGGATTGTTTTCTAATTTAGCAACAAGATTTATCCACTTCTTCGTTACCAGGGCCCGGCAATAAAAGTTTTTCTGTCAAAAATTCGCCGTTTTTGGGCGCCCGATTACATAAATTTCTCTTCTTACGAAGTATCTTAGAAAGTAAAAATGTCAAATTGTATTGCGATAGTTCCTTTCGACACGACCAGTTGAAGAGTAACGCCGCATTATCTATCAAAAACCCATATTAAGTCAGTCACAAATTCCATGCATACTATATTATTAATTACAACCGCCTACATATTTTGATTATGTTTCTTACGTAACTCCACAAGAACACTAAAAATACAAAAAGGTACCTTTAGTTAATGGAGAATCGACGTAAAAATCGAAGATAAAATGTCAACCTAATGACGTATAAATTCCGGCGCTATGGACAGGTTCCTCAGGACAAAGCCCGGTGCCCACAGAGTCAGGTGGGACGAAAATACGGGAGTAAAATGCACACTATAAGATATGTAGCTAAAAAAATTGAAAAAATTGGAATTAAAAAAAAATAGTTTGTAAGTCACAGTGAAATAGTTTATTACACACAATTTTGGAAGTAACTTGATAGTCTAACAAAGTGTTAATAATTATTTCATATTTTATTAACCTTTTATTTCACACTATATTTTATCTTTTTATTTTCACAATAAACTAACCACTTTGACACATTCATGTCGCCGCCCGGCGTAATGCAGAGCAATGCAATTGCCTTCGTCTTCCCCCCTCTAAAAATTAACAAGGACGGCCGTTGGATTCTCAGCACAATAATACAGTAAAATATGTCTAAACTAGAACCTTTACCAGCCGGAAACCTGCCTTAACCGGAAAATTCCTGCGGCCCTTGAAGTTAAATGACATTTTACACAGCATAAAACGCAACCTCTCCAACGCGGAAACTGAACGGTTTTTCATGTCCTGCAGGGGGGAAAATCTTTATGAAACGGAATTCCTGTGAATTTAACGCCATTGGCAGGGACCTGCGAGATGTTCTTAATGAAATGAATATATCTGCAAGCTTGTTTTAAATTCTCTATCTCTGTGATATGCGATTTAGTCGTGGCAGCCGGACATTGAAGAAGAGGGGCTTCAGCTGTCAGCGAAGAATTCGACCTTGGGGTCGCATGTCTTTCAAGGCGTAGACCGTAGGGGAATTCCCTCTCTTCCGAGTCTGAGCGTGGGAAGGTGTATGAACATGGCTTCTATTCACGCCTCGTGTTGAAAATCATAACCTCATGACCAGATACTCATCGCTCAAGGCCATGCGAGGGTTTCAGAAAGTCATAGAAATGGTTTGTAATGCATTGTGCGTCGAAATCAGACCAAATACCGCCAGATGTGTAATTTTTAAATTCAGAATCTGTCAAAGAAGTGTATTTAATATTTATTTATTGGTGATTTATTCCATAAACACGTTATATGTTAATGTATTTTGAAAATATTAGTAAGTTATGTAATTTACACCTTCCAGGGCAGAAACTTCAATATCTGAAGTGCCATAAAATGGACAAAGTTGCATAAAACGGAAATCTCCCTAAACCGGAATTTGTGTCCCTATCGATTCCGGCCTAGACATATTTTACTGTATTAAGATTGCGGCGGATCATGCTGACACACCTTACTAAGGCATGCCCCTGCCCTGACCCTTCATATTAGGGCTCTTTCGCACGGTGCTACTCAGGAGCGCTCCCTAATGGTGCGTATGCTGGCAAAGCGTTGGTGGTTTGGAGATATCCTCACGAGCAGCAAACTCTCGCCACCAGCAGAGCAAACGCGCCTTCGCGCCACATCCAGCAAACACACTTCTAAATGTCGGCCTTCACACTATACACGCCACTGAACCGGTTTTCGCCTCCTGCCTACCTTTCGGCCACCTGACCCTACAGCGGTTTCATTCACGAAACCTCCCTGACCAGCTTTTAGTGACTGTTGGCGGAAGCTGTGTTTGAAGGGCTCTGACGCTTCTCGATGGCACCCCTAATGGTTCCCTGTGAAGGCTCTCGGTTTAACTTCAGCAGAGACATCGTCCTGACGTCCCACGATGCACAAAGTGCCCAAAAACATATCCCTTTTGGAATGACTGCCAAAGTATGAATTCCTGTTTCTTTGACAGACGCCAACTTTCAAAATGACGTTCAAGGTTTGCTTCAAACAAATCGGTCCCTAGAGCATAATTCCTCATCCCTTTAGTCACACACGCACACACGTGCGATACACGACGACCTCTTAAAATTCCAATAAAAGATTCGTGACGTTGTTTCCACGCCGCGCAGGATAGGGGGGACAACATCGATCTGCAAAGATCTGCCACCACCAAATAGCGTTACATTTTTGGCAGAATGCTATCGTTTATGAATTTTTAAAAGACGAAAAACGTGGGTATGCAACACCTAACTCGCATCCATTGAACCTATAGAGCCTCACATCCACTACTGCAGATCCTGTGAAGAATTAAGGTTTCTCCTTAACCTCCATTAGCAAAATCGGAATTGCAACTAACTCTCATATCAGTAGTTATCTCAGAATGGTACGCAGAGATCCATTCAAAAATTTATTCTAACAGCGATCAGCACTGTTTTGAAGATCTTCAATGGACTTCTCCGAGTTCGAACAGAATACCTAAAAGTATCACCCAAACAGCTTCAAATTTTCTTAACCGTTTTCGTGCAAGTAGTGTTTGAATACCGATCATAATAAGGTCAAAATAAACCCTTTTAAACTTTTCAATTTGGGAAAAGTAAAAAAAATTGGTGTGCGTTTCAAGCATTCTAAATACATTGATAGTTTGCTGTTATTAGATTTTTTAATTAATAGTTGGATTTCTAAGTAACGAACTATAAAATTAAAAAAGGTTTTTAAGGTGTTGTTATTGTTATTGTTATTACTATTATATTATTGATGTATATGGTAAGTTTTAAGTAGGTTTGGACCATACAGGATTAATCTTGGATAGATATCAGGTTTTAAGACTCTTGTAGTTTATTCATTTATTAGCAGTTCAATGTTTCGCACTTTTAGGTAATAAATGTGTAAACTACAAGAGTCTTAATTCCTGATATGTACCTAAGATTGATCCTGTATGGCCCAAACCAAATTAAAACTTAACATCTATCTACATCATTAAACTAGGATCACAAAGAAATAACAATTTGAACATTATTATCAACATCATTAAATATTATGTAAACAAATGACCTAATTAAGAATACTTCTCAAGCTACGGGCATATAACTCACTGAAAATCCAGTAACATGTACTGAAAAACATGGAAGTTAATGTTAAGGCTTACTAGGCAAGAGAGTATGTAAGTGTAGAGCCTCCCCCATTATAGAGTATTACAATAAAAGAAATGGTGACGATAATTTAACGACTGATGAGTTCCAAATGACTGACACTGAAATGACGCGGAACTGACAGTGAAATCACTCGTCCACCCACGTCAAACTTTCCGGTGGCGCCCTACAAAGACCAACGGACAGCGTCCGATCGGCCTCACGGCCTGGTAAAACGCCCGCTGTGCTGATAAGACGGCCTCCAGAGGCGCCGGCTGGGAGAGACCCAGCGACCCCGAGCAGCGTCGGGGTCGCAGAAGAGGAAAGCGTCTTTGGCGTCGCGTCGCCGCCACCAGTGGGCGCCGTGACGTCGCGACGCCGCCATCGCCTCGCTTTGCGCCCGGGCCGGCGCGGCTCCGCCAGGACTTTCACGCCGCCACCGCCAGTATTCTGTTTTCTTCGGTTCTCGTGATGTTCTGCAGGTGAGTGTACAACGTATTTTCCCTACGACTACTCCAGAATGTATACATTTCTGCACGTTATCGGATGCAGAAATGATGATGATTTGACAAACCGTCAGAGAATATTATTCTCGCACGGCTGTCGACGAATCACATTCGTCTTAGTTAATTATACACGACAGAAGTGTAGAAAGTATTTTCTCTACAACTACTACAGAATGTCTACATTTCTGAAAGTCTTCGAATGCACATATAATGATCCCACACGCCGTGCAAGAATATTATTCTCGCACGCTTGTCGACCAATCATATTCGTCTTAGTTCATTGTACACGACAGAAGTGTAGAAAGTATTTTCTCTACGACTACTCCAGAATGTATACATTTCTGCAAGTTATCGAATGCAGAAATGATGACGCTTCCACAAACCGTGCGAGAATATTATACTTGCACGGCTGTCGACCACTCACATTCGTCCTAGTTCATTATACACGGCAGAAGGTTCCCGCAGTTGCCTACAGAGAGCAAGAGCTCTGCCGCGGCAGATCACAACTGTCACAAGGCAGGTGAACCTTGAAATAGTATGTGAGTTGGTGCTTGTTAGGGACAGAGAACTTTGAGTGATCTGTAGCCATTCTGTAAGGTTAAGGTGCCCGTTTAGTATTTTTAAAACTTCAATTTTAAAGTCGTAGAGAAAGTATAGTCTTCTACTCGCGTAGAATGGCTATTATTCACGCGTAGAAATTTCGACCCTCGCTACGTCGCTCGTGTCATAAGCATTAACTCGTGAATAATAGCTATCATTTCACGCTCGTTGAAGAATATAATGTTTCATTTTCAAAGAAAGGTGCTCTTTGGATGTTTACAACACAAGAACTAATGATGTAGCGTACCTGGAAGCTACATTGTTGTCAATTCTTACTGTTCTACTTTATGTGCAAATGCAAAATTAACTACATTACAGTCGCTCTGATGAATCATTTTGAGGGAATCATCAGGGAAGAATCGGTGTATTCCACACTATAATAGTTGTGAGGTGAAAATGTTTTATTTCACAAAATTTGTATTATAAATACAAATTTCGTATCTGTGCGACAAAATTTAATATCTGTGAAAGCAACCACGTATTTAATCCTCATAGAAATTTTTTTGCGATCAAATACAAAAAACAGTATCTTCTCTACATACTATATTTGGTTTAAAAAACGGAGGATATCCTGTTTAATTTCCCGACTTCACTGTAAATAATGATTTGTTCTGATTCTCACAACTGTAAAACGTATTTTATCAATGATCTGATTATAAAACAAGATTGTGTTTGTCAAAATTCTACACGGTAGTTTAATATTATCATTTAAAGATAAAATTGTATAAATGATTACATAAAAGTACCAAAAGGTCAAAAATTACTAATAAAGATCACAATTACTCGTATTTGTTTACAGAAAGTCTTTTTTAATCCACCTTGAATTTTCGAGAAAATAAAATTGTCTTAAAATGTTATATTCAGACTGACAATAACATGCTGCATCTCATCTCCCACCTCCCCTATAATTATCCTGAGTATTGCTCTCCGAATCATAAAATCATTACATAGATTCTTTCATGGAAGTACCATATAGCCTTATCAGTCTTGTTCTGGGCTGCATAAATCTCCCTAAATCTTTTATTTTCTACTACAACTACTCCTTTATTTGAATTAAATATAATCCAATTGATTGAGAAGGCATATAGCCAACGTACAAGTATTTCCTTCAAAAGAAACTTGTTTCGAAAGCATCGCGATCATTATCAATGCATGTGGGGGCTTGGAGCCACGAAGACGAACACTTACGCTTCTGCCTAGCTGCCTGCCGCCATGGTCACCATGCGAACGAAAAAGCTCTTACATGAAATAAATATGTATTATGATTAGACAATGTCTTTTTGAACTGAAGAAACCTTGAAACCCAGCCCACAACTTCTAGAGTAATGTATTTTTACGTTTTATTGATTTAACGTCAAAAACAGTTAAAAACTGTGTGTGACGTACTATGGGAGAAATGTATTCAGGGAACGTTCTCTTAATTTCAGGGATCCCTTCCCTAACCGACATTCTTGTTGAATTCTGAATACAGATGAAAATGTAACGAATTAATATTGCAGATTGCTTACACTCGCTGCCTCACTATTGCCGTTGATCTCGGCGGTCAGCTCAGCGAACCGGGATGACGGAATAGGGGTGCGAGCCGAATGGTGTTCTCGCGTGTGCCCGAAGAGGACCACCAGCCCGCCGGACACGGTATCCGGGACACCGCCTCCGGAGTGCCCGCACCTCGCCTGCCCTACCCCAGAGTGCCCCACGCCGGTGTGCCCACCGCCGCCGCCGCCGCCGCCGCCGTGCCCAAACTGCCCCGAAGGACTCCCCTCGGCTCCGCGCACGCTTCCGTGGAAAACACTCAAAAACTACACCTTTACCCCCTATGGATACTACAAGTACTACGCTGAAATGTACATGGATTGGTTCGACGCACAGATATTTTGCGAAAGCGAGGGTGCGAATTTGCTCATTATCAACTCCGAGGTGAGTTTTACATACCACATTCCTTTATAGAAAATACAGCTCGAAAAAAGAATAATATCACAAAGTCTCTATATTTACTGGCAACTAGATATTGACAATTAATACTCTTCTCCGAGGCATTGTTAAAAGGTTGTTTCCAAATTTTCTAAGGGAATTTAGAATAGGGAAAACGCAGGATGGACTATACAGGTTTGACACCTCCACTAAAACTCCTATTCATTGGTATGTTCTGTCACAATATATTTGATTATAAAAGAACATTAAGCCTTCCATTTGTTAGAAACAAATAAGGGAAGACAAAAGCATATGAGTGTTTGGTACGAAAAAATTGGTTCATTTGGTTTCCTCTGTAAGGGTAAAGAGAATAAAGAGAGATGTAGAGATAAAACCATACAGTAAACAAAGCATTTTAATATTAACATAACTATTTTGTCAAAACGTAATATAATGAAGGAGAGATGGGACGTGTCCTGTCTCTCTCTCTCCCTTCCTGTCTCTCTCTCCCTCCCTGTCTCTCTCTCCCTCCCTGTCTCTCTCTCCCTCCCTGTCTCTCTCTCCCTCCCTGTCTCTCACTCACTCCCTCGCAACTTTCTCTCTTCTTCTCCTTTTCACTATCTCTATTCCTTTCTCTTCCCCCTTTCCCTCCAGCCTCCTTTTCCCTCTCTACTGTTTTCCTTCACGCTCTTTTCTCTCTACCTCACTTTTTCCCAATTGATACTCTTTCTGTTTCGTCACCTCAGTGTGTATAAAAACAAGTATTTAATGTGTGAAAGACAGGAAAACAAATTTTAAATGAAAGAATTGTGATACCGTTGTCCACTAACTATATAATTTAAAATCACATTTTTCTACAGGAAGAGGATACCTTCATTAGGAAACAAATGAAGCCGGGATGGATACATGTCGGTATTCACCATCTCTTTCCTGATCGAGGTTTTACAACTGTCCTAGGTAAGACAGGGAAACTTTTTTTAAGTATTTATTTGTCACAGTGACTGATTCCATTGTTACAACATAGAACTGTGCATTCAATTTAAAGCTAACCATACTTTATTACTCTTTTAATATTGTTCTTTAAATGTTTTCCTTTTCTGTATCTTTTCAGGAAAACCAGTTGATGGTACAGGCTTCAATGTATGGCTTTCTGGACATTCAATTCGGAATGTCACGAATAACTGCGGGTTTATCAATAAAAGTAGACGTGGATTAGGAATGGGACTTTGCAATGATAAAGGGCGTTTTGTCTGCGAGATCTCATTCGGATGAAGAACTAATATCACACAGTGAAGGAATATTTGAAATTTGAGTAATATGAATTTTCATTTTAAATTCCAACATCTCTACAGGGCACTATTCGGCATGGTTTTACAAACATTTGGTAAACGGTGGTATTGTGAACAGAGTCTTTAGGAATAATACGATATGTGATATCCTTCAAAAAGGAACTTTAGAAAAACTTCTTTAAAAAAATTGCATGTATTAATACATTTGCGTTTACTATCTTTCGTTAATATTACTTAAGGTGAATTATCTATAGGGTATTACAAGATGTGTATTTCAAGAAACTATGGTTGTTTCTATGAACTATCTGACGAACTCATTATACTGAGTAAAAGCAAGAAATCAGTCACTTCAAGCATGTTCATTTTGAACATTTCATTTTTAATAATATCAAATGTCAAAAATTTGGTACATTTCAACGCTAATAAAAAAATCACCAAGGTCAATGTCACCGAGGTAACACACAATTTCCAAAAGTGAAAAAAATAATTTTCTATTTCTAAAAATGTATTTATTTATGAAGGATTGAGCGTCATTTAATTGATTGACAGTCAACTGAGAAGAGTTTTCTTTCACTTGGTAGCTAAGACGCAAGCTTCTGTTGCTTCAGTTTATTATTTCTGTGTAGAAATTAGTATGTACTAATGAAAAAACACAGTAATGAAAACTTAGCTGTTTTTAATTAACAAGTATCGCAAATGATGAATGCAATTTGTGATGTTTCAAATATATAACTTATATTTCAAAATGTAACAAGAAAGCTTAACATTTGTTGTATGATTTCTGTAAATACATTAACTTGTTCATATAATTGGTCATCAAACAATGTGTTTCTGACTTAACCAATATACTTTTAATAGTCATTAAGTGATAACTTTGCAGTGTTGAACTCTTTCTGTATGAAGTAAAGAAATGTTCAAGATCAACCTCATTTGTAAGTATTAAGAATATTCAACAGGATTTCAGGATTTAATAACAAAATCAAAACCTCCATTAGGGCTGCTAACGCGGGCAATATCACTGTGACAAATAATTATAATATCGTATGCGTTTCAAAAAAGCATTGACATTAGCAAGTAAACAAACATTAAATAGAGCAAACATTCGGATCAGAAAGCTCAATAATTTCAAACCTCTAGTCTTCATGAAATAGATCAATTCAATTTTAAGTGTGCAATTAGACATCAGATTCCACAGTGCTGTGCATTTCTTGATTTAGTGGAATTACTTTCCATTTAAAATGCTTTTTCATGATTTTTGAAGTGTCAAAATCTCTTATGATCGTTATGAACAACGTCTCAATAAATCATTTCATAGATATACAACGTATAATATGTGTGTATGTAAGTAGTAATATGACAGCGGTGGTTCTTTTACCAAGCCACATAGTTATGAAATTAACAAATTTGAAAAGTAGGAGTAACGTGTGTTCACAAACCCTACTTATTTATTTTTCCTTCTAGGATCTATGCAAGCCAAACATTAATACTTAAAGACTAAAAAAGAAGATACCTGGAGAGCGCTTAATACCAAGACAAATTTAAAACCTTAAAACTAAGTTAAGTAACTATCAAACTTTTTAACTCAGACTCATGAGAAACATAAAAGAAAAATCTATTCTTATAGTAAATATTCGTAAATGTGATCAACAAAGGAATTAAAAATACTCGTATTTGACTAAGAAATCAGAATAAGTGAAACGGAAAATCACATAACAAAAATTATTCACTACGTTTCGTAATATTAAAATATACCCACGTAAGATTTTTCATTCAAAATTCAATGTAACATACATTTATAAGGAAGGTTCAAAATAAATATTCCTTTCACTTCAGTTTCTGAGAATGTTTACAATGCTGTAGAAACATTAAAACAGCGTGTTCATTCAAAAGGAAACTTCCATCATTAAACAAAGTTTCTTTTAAATAGGCACAAAGGGTAGGAAAATAGCGCATATTAAACAATCTAGTTTGACCTGCTTCACAGTAGTTGAAGTTAGCTTTGTTCAAGAAACTCAAGAAAGGGCAGTAGAAAATGAAGTTCTCAGTGGCAGATCTTTTCTGAGGCTTCATGGCAGTCTCAATCACCAGCGCTTTTGAGATGTAAATACGATGTCTACTTTCAATCTTTGAGGAAATTCATTGTAACTATTCGATAAATCTTCTCACTTTTATGCACAAGGAGAAGATACTTTCTTAAACAACAAAAAAGCCCTGGAGAAGACGACAGATGAGAATAGTCGACTGTAACGTTGATTTACACCTGATCGGTTAGATTGAAACGTATTCACCGATAACCGTAGCAATGATAGCAGCATTAATGGAGATTTTGAGAAATTGTAAAGCGGACACCCGGTTTAATTCTGCTGTTTTCATTTCGTTAAGTATAATTCGCTTATTAACACCTTTTTCGATACATTTGAACTACAAAATAGCACCTGCAAGCGTTCCTGCAAAAATTCCTGCAAGCGTGTAATAAAGCACATGTTATCTCGCCCACGAAACCATTGAGCTCCATTTTTACTCTTCGATTTTTCACGGTACTGTTAACCTCTTCACATTCCTGGAATTCATTCCCGTCTACAAACGTGCAATTTATACATGAATAGTTTTACTGCATGAAAATCGTCTTTTGTTCTCTGAAACACAAATTAATCCCTCTACATATCTTTGTTTTAAGAAATCTGATACCGAATCTCGACGCACGCTGGCAGTGAATGAACATCTCCACCAATCTTCCGCTTCTTAAAGTGTTTTGGCTCAAAATAGAAAAATCGTGACGAATATGTGATCGTCTAACAGATTAATGTACGAAATGAGTTTGTCTGATTATTGCAGAGTCAGTTGAGTACTTAAGGGAACATTACAAGTTTTTTTAAATTTTTTATTTATTTATTTATTTATTTATTTATTTATTTTTGAAACAGATGCACTTTTCTAAAAGTATCAATTATTGGAGAAGACCGCTTAATTAAGGTGAACATTGCAGGAGATTTCGCCGTAATTCCATTTTCATCCATATTATTCACAGAAAGTATTTTAGGATTACGAAAAACCTTTAAAATTTCCCTTAGAAATTGAAAAAAAGAATTTTTGCAAACATTAAATGTAATAAATTGCAAGGTTGCTAAAAATATATTTTGGGATATGAAGAAAAATTAATAAAAAAATAAAATATTTCTGTAAGTAGAAATATTGCTGATTAATAAGTTAAAATGCGTAATTACAAAGAATGACCAGAGAAAGTTTTTGTTTTTCAAACGTGTCAGTTCGTCAAAGTTCGTTTTGGCTCGTTTCAACTCAATATTGCATTCACCTCAACTCTTAAGTTGACGTTTTGGCTTGATTCTGCTCCAAGTGCTTGAATGAGGCTTGTTTTATGTATGTTCGAAGACATTTCTGGCAGATCTCTAAGAAAAAAGGCACAACTCTGTTATACTGTATCCTACTGTATCTTCACCAAAATCATATTTACAATTAGTAGAATTGTGGCAAAATTGTTTTCAAAATTAGGAAAAGTAGAAGTGTCAGCTGTAGACAAATTATGTCTTTCGGAAAATAGCTCATGCCATGGGTTGGTAATCCAAATTACATTGATGAAATGAATCATCTTTGAAATGAAGCAATAAAAAGGGCTCTGATATGTAGTTTCGGTAATTAAAATAAGTAGTTGTTTCATAGCTCAACTTTCATTAACCTTACTAGTCGATTAGTAGTGCCCCGCAGATTCCATTCCTTTTAATATCCATATGCTCCCAGTGTCGTATAATAGCAAAACTAATAAATTAAAAAAGCTAAGATGCTGAACAGTCTTTGTGAAATTTTAATTACAAATGCTTATTTTTATTTATTTATCAAAAACTCATTTATAATGACATTTCTTGAAGTTACTACTAATAAAAAGTATTTTTAAAGAGATAAATAATGAAGATTTATATTATGTATAATAGAAACACAATTACGTTTCATTTTCTCCAATTTTTGTCCTCGGACTCGTAATCCTGAAACTTTCATGTATTGTTTTCTTAAGTTAGAAGATTTATATAAATAGTTGGCTGTAATGATTTACATACAAGCTAAAAAGTGCAAAATCTCCAAAGATTCAAATGCGGAACGAAAATCAGAGATGTAACCTACTAGGCCTTCCCACGTAAGCAGCGGTAGAATTTGTCGAGGGCGACAGGAATTTCGATGGCGGATCAATAACAGGAAGGAGTTAGGGGAAGTGGAAAGATTCCAGCACTCTCGTGATCACCGTCAGCGTGAGTCGCATGCAGAACATTTGTTGGCGAGATGGAAAGAGACTGTCGCGAAAGGAGACGGAAGACTGGGAAGAACATGGGGTTTGCGATCAAAGGATTCAAAGAATGAGGATTCACACGTTTGGACTGCGGCTGCAAGCACAACAGAGTTATTAAATATATAAATGAAATAAGAAATATAAATGAAAACTATCAACATGGTCAATTGAATCACAGATTTTTTAGTTTAATACGGAGGTTCGATTGTGTAAGGTAGACGCCTATCAAGGAGCCCCTGGCTGTCCCGGGACAACGACACGGCACGGAGCTGGCACACGACAAACTATCCGGCAGTTGATACAGTGCCAGCCGTTGTGCGAGTTGAAAAAGACAAGCCTAGTAAGCCAATCTAGTACCCTTTTTAAGATAAATATATTTCATACAACAATATTTTAATATTACATTTTCTCATAAGAACTTTGGAATCATTTATCATGTGTTGATCAACATAATTGATTGTTATAACTACAGAAATATGTTCTGTAACAACTTATAATTTTGTTAATAATTCATTCTAAAAATATTTTTGTCTTTCCCTTATATATACGTAGAATATTGAAAACGATACTAAAAGTCGAGGCTTAGACAAGTGACAAAACCGTTCTTACGGTCTCCTACACAAACAAGTGCTTTTTCTCATGATGACTGTATCAGATCGGTGTGTTTATTCGTGTGATGTATAACATGGACAGAGAAGATGATTCTAAAGTCCAACATTAAACACAAGTCAGAAGTAAGATCTGACCGTCCCGAAGATGTTGAAGATTAATTCAGATGGATAAAAATACACGTCATCTTTTATCAAAAACCGTGCAAACATCGTAAAAATTTTCTCTTTATAGTAATGTACAGAATGGGAATGGAAGTGAGCACAGAGTACAGAAATGGCGTTATGCAGGTTCCCATTCACAGAATATCTCATTCCTTGGTCCGTAAGACTTATATGACGATAATTTGTGTGGAAATGAATAATAAGTGCCAAACAATTACCTAAAATTACCGAACCATAAAATGATGTTGATATTATTTGCCTTTTGTTATTAAAAATATTTTTGCCACAAAACTTATAATAACATTCATTTTGAGGAGCAGTTCTTGAATTTATTTTATTAAATGTCGCGGAATTATATATTATCACAAGTTGCTGACGCAATTATGGATGTTGTCGGATTGCATTCCCGTGTGCACAGGTCTACTATCTCATCGCAAAACTGTTGGAGCGAACGACTACAAATTAGTCTACAAGCCGACACATTGACAATTAAAAATAACGAATAGTTTTGCCTCCACTACATGCTACTTTTAAGCAAACCACATCTTCGAGGTTGTCTCATCTCATATCCCGATATCCGTCTTCAGAGACTGTTGCCGGACGTCTAGTGCCGTCGGCATTCGTCCTAGGCGATCGACTGCAGGCGGAATGGAAGCGGCGCGGCGCGTCGCGTCTTTCAATTACAGCGAGCGAAGGACTGAAAGACGAAGGGCTGGGCCGCCCCTCCGCGCGCATTCAACGAGCATCGCGACAGAGGGCTCCCCCGGGCGCAGGGGCGAGGGCGGAGGGCGGAGGGCGAGGGACGCGCCCGCCGGCGCAAAGCAATGCGCGCGAACCGCGTTCTAGCCGGACAAACCACATAAGGGCCAACGACGTTAAAAGTGCACGAGTGGTTTCAAGTGCTTCATAACGGTATTATTTACACTAACCAATTAATCAGGTTTATCCTTTAAGCGACTACTAAAATTAAGTAATTTAGAGGTCTCTAAAGAAAATAAATTTTAAAAAATTAAGAAAGTAAATTCTTTTAAAGTCGCAGCAACGTCAAGGTTATTTAGCGTCTGCAAAAATACATGCTTTGAAAACACAGTTTAAAACAAGAATGAAACAGTAATTCCCAATTGACAGACAGACTTATAAATAGTTTACAATTTAGTACACTTTTAATTATTTACATAATGTTAATATTTTATCCTGAGAGTCACTGGAGTATAAAATATTTTCAAGATTATCAGTCTTTAAGATTGCTTGGCGTTCATTGATATATTTCATACACGACTGAAGGATATGGACAATTGGCAGCTGTTCGTTGCATGATTCACATTGTAAGGGAGCTGTGTGATTTAACAGATGTGAGTGAGTTATCTTGATGTGTTCTGATCTGATTCGAGAGAGTGTCACTTGATCTTTGCGATTGAGTTTTTTGTTGGTTCTTAGTTTATGGAAATCATTAATCATTTTATGTATACGGCTTATTTTGTACTCGTTTCGTCGTATTCCATTGTTTTTTATGGTCCTAATTATGTAACTCCACATATCCTTGACGGAGTAGACAATATTGTAGACACTTTTTCCTGACTTGAGATCCTCGAGAAAAGTCGGGATTGGGCTTCCGTTTGTCATAATTGGATCAACTTGCTGGGGAGGAGGCCAGAAAATTAGCAGCTTTTTCCCTTGTCTATTTAACTTTCTTAATTTACTAGTATATAATTGTGTACCTAAACATTCTAGAATACCCAATGTAATATTCATAATTACGTATGCCAAATCTTGAAAGTCTTAATAAGTCTAACGAGGATCAAAAATTAAAATAACTGCTGGGTGATAAATTGCTCCGTTAGGTAATAGAAATACGAGACCTAATGTTCAGGCTACTTCCTGTGAAACACACTACTCTCAGTCGAATGCGAAATGTGTTGTGGAGTGGGTTTGCAGGAGGTTGTGTTCGTGGTAGTTAGATTCACTACGCCCATCATTTCATCTGAACTTTGTCATTCGTCCCCATCGTTTTGAAGTCATTCGCATGTTAACATCATCCGTTTATTAATTACACGTAGTCCCACAAACTAACTTCAAGGCATGAAAAATTAAACAATTATTTATAGCATGAGAAGAAAAAGAAAACTGAGAAATAGCTGAATAAATTATCTCCGTATGGTTTCTGACCTCCAATGAACATTGACTTACGTTTTCATAGCAGAATGTTTTTGCACACCTACTCTGACCATTCTTTAGCCAATCTGACAAATTGAATGAGACAACCTTTTATATTACGTCGAATTTTCACCAATAACGTTGTTGATATTTTATTTCTCTTAGAACTCCAACACCTTAGTGTAAAACTACGTAAAACTACGGAATTTTGACTAATTTTGCGTGAAGTACAGAAGGAAAAGAAAATGGTCAATCAACGATCTTTTGTCTAAATACAACAAGAATTGAGATTTGGGCATGTTAATTGATGATTCACTGACAGTCTTAAAATGATTACATCATTACATAAATTTAATAATGTCAGATTCAATTAACCTGACGAGTTGCGTTAAGCATACCACTGTGGAATTCGAGTTTTTTGAAAATAACACTTAACGAATGTACGTACACATGTACTCGCGACTCCTGACGCCACATTGACTCAACAATTGCGCCTTCATCCAGCTGGAATCGATAACGGCCGCGAAGTGGCGCGGTCCGCCCCGCCCCCGCCGATGCTCCGTCGAGGAGCTGCTTGGCGAGGCTGCTTCGAGAGGCACGCGGCCAGTTCAGTGGCAGATATATATCCCCCACCCCCGCGACGCCCAGAGGCTGCTTGAGCCGAGCGGTTTGTGTGGGGCGCCCCAAGGCCTCTTGAACGCCGCCAGCTTCTCCTCGCGCGCTCTCGCCCAGCGCCGCCTCGCATTACGCGCAGCGGAAGCCGGATTACGCGCGGGGTTCACTTGTCGTTGGACAGTCTGGCGTCACCTATTGGAGTAGTAGTTGAAGACAAACAAAGTCGTACCGAACTCTCGAAGTCTTAATAACGAATTCTCTTAAGACACTAAATTGCTGTTTATGGAATTTTGTAATGCAAATCAACAAATTTTTGGAAATTCACATGTTTTACATAGTTTAAACAAATTCTTAAATGAAATAAATGTTGTTGTTTTTGTGTTATTTAAGGTCGCATCAACATCTAGGTCATCAGCGACCACTATTGATGTTAACGTTAAGGTAACTGTGAAGATGAAACGATATGGTGAGGATAAGGGGTGAAAGGACGAACACAAATACCCGTATGTCCGAGACGGGACTCGAATCCGCGAACCTTCGGTTCGAGATTGCTACCACACTACTGCCTTAGCGATCTCGGCCACCAGATCGGCCAAAACTAAATATGTGTACTGATGTATATTAAAAAATAATTGTACAAGACGCATCCAGAAAACAACTTTTCATAAGATGTCAACAAAAAGAAACCTATTTCATGGCACAACATTTTTGCAACAGATACAGCATATTCGCGATTCGCACTTGTCCGGCAGACGCCGCGTCCCAGACACAGGTGCAAATGTTTCGGCCGCCTTTCAGCGACCTTCCTCAGAGAAAAATGCGAGGAAGTGCGATTTCTATGCAAAATTTAGGTAATTTTGCCCTGAGGAAGGTCGCAGAATGACGGCCCTAAAAGTTGACACCAGTGCCTAGGATGCGACGTTACTCGGCTCTCAGATACAGCACACGTTACACAATTTTGCACATAATCACCACCAGAATTGAGACATCTGATATACCGTGGCATCAATATTCGTATCCCTGTTTCGCCGAAGTGGGCCGTCTGGGTTAGGTACTGGTGATTCTCAGCCACCTTCAAACTCTGCGGCGCTGATGCGCGTGATGCTAACCCAATACGGATCCCGAGGTGTTAGAAAATTGCTGCGAACGAAATCCGAACCGTATGGTGCATGATCAACCACCTCGCAGTGGAATTACTGGAGATATCTGTTCACAGCCGAGCTGTGTTTGGCCTACCCTTGTCGCACTGAAGACAACGTTTGCACTAAGCATCCCGCGTCGCATATATCAAGAAATTACTGTATCAGTTTAAAATATTTTTTTTCCATGAATTTGCGTTTTCTTTTTGCTGACGGTCTAGGAAAACTTACTTTCTGAATGTGCCTCGTACTTCGGTGTTCAAATCCGTAATTGTCGAAGAGGCGTACAATAGTCCCGCTTAGAAGTATTGACGTTCGAACTAAGTACACGTTCACATACATCACGGTATTTTAAAAATTGTAGAATTCACGTGCGGAATTTAAGTTCTGGTTTCTATTTGAAAGAATATAATCACATATCCAGCCTGCCCCAAGAAAGAGACTATTGTAATACATATATAAACTAAATCGGACTATCTAAAATAAATCTGAATAGAAAAATTTAAAAATATTAGAACTCACTGAACGACAAATAGAGTCGCTGAACAAAGAATGAAAAATAACGTAGGTCATAAAATGCTATTATGGCAATAGCCAAGATAGGGACCAGGTATGTGGACCACTAATCCCGAAAATTACCAAAAAGGAAGATGTTTTATCCAGTTTTCATGATTTAGAAATAATTCATAATATAAATGCGTAAGTATTAATGCTAATGTGAAAATTCAATATGCAATATGTAAACATGCATGCAAAATATATTAAAACATGTTTATGAAATGTTACTTAAATAAAATAAACGTTATAACAAATCAAAATTATTTGTCGAAAACATCTATCTAGCTCACTATAAACATCATATCTTAACATAAAATATGTTGTACTCAGGTAAACACCGATATATCAAATTTCGCGCGTTTACCGAAATTTAGATTGTTATTTACAATAGCGTGGGAAGTCCGTTACAGAATTATCGCAAATAACAAATTCTTCGTTTGCATCAGGACACTACCGAACATTTTACCGAATAACAAAAATATCAATAATCAAATAATAAACAATCGACTTCTTGACTCATGGGGTTCTGCCTTGGGCCACACAAATCCCATAGAAATAATGTCCGGTGCCGAGCAGCGGCAGCCGCAAAAATTAGGAGCGATGGGAGCGCCAGGGGGGCCGGGCCCCGTCGACCGCAGCTCCCCCAAGCGGTGACCGCGAGCGCTAAGTGCGGTCGGAGGAGATGACGAACTCCTCGTTTGGGGACCGCGAGCAAACACGGAAATGCTTCTCAGCACCCCGCCCCTCCCACCCCCACCCCCACCCTCGCCCTCTCCCCCACCCAAGTCGCTTCCTCATGCTGCGCGGGGCCGCCGACGTCGCAGATGGCGCTCATAAGTCCAGATTTACCAATTTGCCGCAACCGATTCCGAACGCAAACTCAACCACTGACGAACACTTGGTGCGGATACTGCCTCGGGAAGATCAAACAGTCGTCCCGTATCTTCCTGCTCATCACATAAACGAACTTCCGGTAGATTGTTAAAATATAAACCGTGAAAATAAAAAAAAAGATCAACTTAATGATAACTAACTTAAAAAAGCTATTCCTTCATGTAGCTTGGAGGACATAGTCAGAAAATGCAATAGTTGAATCAAAGGTAAGAGATGAAAGAATGAAACAATGAAGTAAAATATCTAAATAAAATACGTCAAAACCTTACAAATAAACCACTGAGTTGATGTAACACTTGCCATGACGAGTTGATGTAACACTTGCCATGACATTGCCATATTCTTTGCCACAAGTAGTAGTTAGAGTTCAAGTGATGAAATCCATTAAACTCACAGAAACTGGAGACACACTAGCAACCCACTTTATTTCTTTTTTACCAGACTGCACGAACGCGAAAGGAGCGTAATGTGGTTGGTGTGGATCGTGTATGTCTCACATCTATCTAGCACTCAAACTACTTTACCGCTTATGATAGCGTAAAGTCGTAATTATTGTCCTAGAAGTAGCCTAGGTTAAAATGTTTCGGTTCTATCTTCAAAAATATTTCACTTTAGAGAAAAAAAATGTAAAATGAGTTTTGCGGGTTGCTTTCCAGCAAGGGGATATTTTCCCTTCCATTTCATTCACTAATCTGGTCGACCTATCACCGTCGACACCCCCCCTCCGACCTTTCATTAATTCATCACCCTCATGCTGATGTTCTGTACAATTCATTCAACTGTATTATCAACATTGGTTATAAAATGACTACAAAAAGTACTACATTCACATTCGTCGTTTTGGAATAAGCGAATGGATTTCATATCCATATTATTGGTAACCAAATATCATTACATCTGTAACTTCATAGTTTCAATTCAAAACAGACTTGAGTGTAGTCTACAGTACATCCTACACCATGGAATGTGATGTACAACGAAGCGATACTGCAACACATAATAGGAAGGAATTAATTGTCCAACTTCATTTCTCATGTGCTTCCATTTAATCTGATTAGCTAAAAAATACTTAGTTCATTAGTACTTCTTATGACTTCCTAAGACGGTAAAAAAGTGTGTTAATTTTGTTATTTTTTATTTGTCTATTATACTAAAATTGTATTTTATATTTTTTAAATTTTTTATTACATTCCTTATTGTGAGGGGAACAACATCTAGATAATAATCAGTTTTCAGAACTGTGGCTTAGAATAACCAAATTCAAAGAAAAATATCTAAAAAAAATATTTTTTCGAAAAATGTCATTTCGGGGGTTAATAGAGTTACTGCAAGACGGGAAATCCATTGTCGTAGTACGTAAACATTATCGTCAATAGTAATTAACGTATCTTCAGAAAAATGAGATTTGCATGTATTTTTATTACTTCCACTACCACTAACATACAATAATGTATGTTAGTGTTAAATTCGTGTTTAGAGGTGGCGGCGAAAACTACGTAAAGTGAAAGTTACGAACACATTTGTAGTAGATGACAAAACAAGGAGAATGTCAGGACCTATCTACCGAAATTCCGTCATTTGATGCAGACACATGCGCAGTTCAGTTCTCCACAGAATTGTCGTGTTACGTCTTTTAAATCAACGACATGCAAAAACTCTATTATCCGTAGAGTCGTACAGTAATTTTTTTCCAAGAAAAATTGTTTTAGACAATACTTTCTCATCAAAAATGTTTCTTCAAAATTTATATGAAAAATTACAAACGATTTTCTAGTATTCTCGACGGAACTTGATTTCAAGAATTCTATGGCTTCCCTTCTCTTTTAAAGTAACTGTGACGCGCGGAGGCCTCTGCAGAATCTGCAGATAGCGGCGCAATGTCCCAATTGCATTTTCTTCATATCTATCTGGATCTCCGAAGACTCCAGGACGTAGGCACAAATACCAACGTTTCGGTCGTCATGCTGCGATCTTTCTCAGAGGAAAATGGACCAGGAGAAGTCCAGACACGTTGGCATCCGTGCTTAGGATGTGGCGTTACCCGCACAGCCAAGAAAATACCGAATCTTGCCGCGGAAACCAAGACTTTCATATTTTTTAAAATTTGATCTCCTTTTATCTTAGGCAGCATTTTTTGAAATTTGATTATACTGTGGCATACCAATATGTGGGTCATTTTTATTACATGTTATTTGTCGTAAATGGATGGAAATGCTAGGGTAATTAAACAGGAATATGGCGCCATAGCAACGGCGCCCAAGTGGTTGTCAAGATAAATAAATATTCATCTGGCATTGAAAGTGACGGCGTGGCTAGTCAGATTTGAAAACGATTTAAGGATTGGTTGGAGAGAAACGATAGTCTACTACTGCGGAAGTATGTCTGATTTTTTTAGACAAAACAGTAGAAAAGGGAAGCAGAGGTCTGGAGGGCTGAACAGTAATAATAAAATTCACATTTCGTCAAATGTCGTGACGCTGTGCGGGTCGCTCGTGGATGAGATTGAGGAACATTGGACTCCGAATAATTTACAAGTTTTAGAAGTATAACTTGTTATTTTTCGCGAGGGAGCTCTACTAATTATTGAACTGATAGAATTTCGAACGTTCACAAACAGTTTGAACTTTAATTATTTTTACAACACGCATAAATTAGAACTCGTGAGAAATCGTATATGATAGGACTTGGAAATATTCTGGACAAGTAATTAATATGTGGAACTTTAAAACATTTCCGCTGTGCAATCGTAAAGAACTGGGTATTATTTTTGCAAGTTTGATCGAACTAGAACTACGAATATTTGAAGTAGTTCGGATCAGTGGCTCGGCAACATTCGCGAGGAAGAACAGGAGAGAAGAACGTGGTACTTCGACTCTGGAATTCGCATCACCGGGGAGAAGAGAAGATGGTCCTTCGTGGCGACGTCGATCAAGAGCGCGAAGTTTAGTGTAGCATAAAGGTTCGAACAAGGTCATGACAAAGGACAGTCTTTCTGTTGTAAATTTCTATTTAAAATTTTTACATTGCAATATGCAATAAATCCTAAGTTTCTTTTGAAAGGGAAAACAACGATTTTTGTTGGCCAATTCGAGCTAATAAGTAGCTAGATAAAATATTTGTTTTCAGATTCCTCGCCACTCTGTATGGATGGCAATCGGGTAATCAGCTATCAATAGGTAATAGCGATTATTTCAGACGCAACCCATCGATCTAGCTAGCGGAACAATATTTAGTTTTCTTTGAACCAATAATAGCTAAAAATATTATCGTAACCTTTTTCCTGGCGCCCATGTTAACATAAATTCGGAATTGTGGGAATTCTGATTTGGTGTTGTTGACGTTCTTATCAGAAGAAATAAAAGAGGTCATCTTCGTCAACATGTTGACGAAGATGACCTCTTTTATTTCTTCTGATAAATTCGGAAACGGGTCGTGACGTAACGCCCAATAATTGTGAGCAGTTTGTGGGCATGTTACAATACTTTAAACTGACTTCTCACGATAACGAATTGAAAAATGCCCTTACGTGATTTTGTAATGTCTCTTAGCCACATATATTTTCAAATTGCCTTTTTCGAAAGGATTTCATTTCTCTATGTGTAACGACAACATCTCTTTAAATTTGGAGAGGGTGATAGCACTCCTTTAAAACGTTTATCTGCAGACATGAAAAACACGCGAGTCTTATTTCTTCATCACTTTCCACATATCTACATATCAGCAAAATTTGAGAGGGATACCTTGAAAGGTTTCCTTGTTACTGGCAAAATATTTCCAGAAATATTATTCCAGGACAAGAAAATCCTAGCGCTGAAAGATGAGAAAGGCTCATCCCCTAGAAGAGCAGAAACAACGCTCAATCCCTATAATGGAAAACAAACACGATTCCGAAGTCACTTGTCTCTCGCAACGGCCCATTCCGTGGCAGAAGGATTATCGCCATTCCCAGGCGGAGAAAGGGCAATTAGGTGAGATTTAAGCGACGTGATTTGGACGTAAATCGAAAAGTAATGGGGATGTTCTGCGTTGCCCGATAAAAACCAAAGTTGGCAGCCAAAAGCCGTGAAGACAAATAGAATTACTCTGAGAGGAATTAATACAAAATCCTTACCAATGGCCTTGGTTTGGAAAAGGTATGAATCGCCACATCAATGCTTTTTTTTTTGGAACAAGAGGGAAAAATAAATAGTAATAATATATCTTTATTGCAATAAAGTAATGGTTCTCAGTCAATACAAATACTTCGCTAAATATAACAGTAATATAATATAATAATGTAAGTGTATTTAATCTTCATCAAATCCATTTATCAATTTGAAATATACAATACTATATCGAAAAATATTTTTACACAATAATGATTTAAAGAAGAAGCATGTGTAATTGACAATTGTATTTCGTGAATGTGTGAAATGCTTGAAATGACTTCCAATGAACGTTTTCGAAAACTTAAAAGATTCTGTGAAAAAGAGCTACAAACTTCGTCCTTACAGGAACGAATAAACGCCTTAAAAACGGCTTAACATTTTTCAACGAAAATTTTCTTAAAGGGTGAGGTTTTACTTTTCTATAATATTCTTAAAGTAATATTTTATTTCTACTAATAGGAAACCGAAAAATTGAGAAAATGTTTAAAAAATTTATTTTGGGTGGTGATAGAAGGCATCTGGCAAGAGCATGTGGTAAGACGGCAATGCTAGCCCAGACCAATGAAATTAGAAAACTAACTAGTAAGAGAAATTCTGTGCCATTCTCTAGCACCGCTAGTTACCGTTGTGTAACGATTTTCATTATTATTATTATTATTATTATTATTATATTAAATTATTATTATATTATTATTATATGACGAGAAAATGGTTATCAGTAATTTCATTTAAGAAAATTTATTTTAATTAAATAAAAATATTATTTTAATTTATTCATCAATTCGATAGACTCATACTTCAATATATGACTCATTGGTTTATAATAGTTGAAGTATGACACAAACAAAAGCAACACGAATGCGTTCAGTCCAAGAAGTTCCTTCCAGGTGAGCTCCGCATCGCTCCACGCAGCAACACAGCCATCTCCGAAAGCAGCCACAACGGGAGCCACTAGTGTCACTTTTTTTCGATCCACGTCGATTTGCCCTATCGTGCCAATAGAAGTTTCACTTCAAAAATATATTTCTATCCCAGTTCCCTAGATGTCTCTCTTCAACCCACATCTCTCATCTCGGATTCACTCCCCTGATTCATCCTCTACGTTTTGCCGAGAGTCTTCCATTCTGCTCTGTCTTCATATCCTCCTCCGCTCTCGTCTTTCGCTGTGCGCTGGCAGCCACCCCGCATCCTCACCACCCGGACCTCGAAGTTCCCCCTCCCCATCACCTAGAGTGCACTGCTCACCATATGCCGCTCACCGCCTCTCTCTCTCTGTTCGTCTCCACGCCCCACCCTCCGTCCCGCTGCCTAAATGTATTTCCTCTCACAGCAGCTGTGTGAAGGAGAGGATTTATTCCATAATTTTGTGGACGTGTAACCTTGTGTCACTGCCTTGCGCCCTCAATAACTAATAGAAATAATGTAACTAAAACTAACCGAAAGTTAGCTTTCCCTTTGCTTACTACACAAATTTTTGTTGCACAAACTACACACTGAGGTCTATGGAACCACAAAAATATACTATTTTAATTCGAAGAACAAAGAATAATATGTCATATTTGAGAAATAATACTACGTTGCCCTAAATTTATATATTTTTAACTTTTTTTTAAATACATACTGATGTCACTATGTATGCTTCTCATGATTTCAATTTACATAATTATGTTTACTTAATTTCGCAAAGATAAGGTTTTCAGCTGGGAAATGCGAAATGGGAAATTTGTCAGTACATAGTGTTTTCCTCTTATTTTCAATTGTCACAAAATGTACAGACTGGGGTCTGTTGCCATCACCCACAGTTCATCCACATACATGACATTTGTTTTTGTTTTAGAGGTCTTTTGTTACGGTACACCTCTTCCATACTTCTTTATTCACCGTAATAAGGCATTAAACGAGCTAACACAATGAAACTTCAGCAAATGCTCAACCTAACTTCTAACTTAATTTGCACGGCGAAGGAAGCCAGAGAGTTGCAAACTTTTCGCGAAAACAACCAAACATTTCCTGCTGTGGTCTCGCAGTCCACAGTGTTTATGTGCAGGGTTAATTATAATGCCACAGTTTACTAAACGCCCTTTGTGATATCTAAATTTACAATACAAACAAGTTTCTAAATGTAATATTTGTGATGATTTCGCTCCCTTTAATAGCGCCATTGGCAGTTACGCTGGAAGCTACTAACCAAAGGCCAACGTGAAATGGTAGTGGGGGCAGCAAGGAATTTGACAAGGTCTTCCCGGCACTCCCAGGTCTCAGTTCTCTCAAGCTCCGTGGTCTGTGCTGTTACTACTATTACTACTATTCCGCTGTCTTGTCTTTCCTTTTTTAGTGAGCATGCATCTTCTAATGCTACGCAAGGTTTCGCAAGGAAATGAGTACAGTCCGCGAGTAATATCCATGAGCGCCAAGCCGTCCAGTAGCTCGGCGTGACATGCACTATCCGAGCGCTTTTGCTGCGGGTAATCTCAGCACCGGGCAAAGATATCGGGCACTTCGACCGGTGTATTCACCGCAGATTTTGTACACTCCTTACCTCAAGACAGTAACCTCAATATCTAACCTTGATGACTTTACCATTTGTAAATTTGTGTTTTCTAATGTACTACATGGATAGTAAGTTATGTACCAAATAAAAATAAATGTTCGTGAAAAACCTTTATTAAAGAATCCGCTACTTGATAAGGAGTAAAGGTTACTGTAGTTTTTACTTTCTCGTATACGAACGTATATACGGAGTAATATACGTAGTATACAGAAAGTTATGAAAAACGGCTAATTTTCGGCAGAAAAAATCATTACCGGGTCCTGGCAACAAAAAAGGGGATACATTCAGTTGCTAAATTAAGAAAACAATCCACTAGCATGTGGTGTAGCCAGAATTCCTGTTTTGAGTCCTTGATGCCTAAAAACTAATTGAAAGCAAAACGTCCGTCCGTCCGTCCGTGCGTCTGTTAGATAGCGCCTAAACCACACGTACGATCTTTCCCAAACTGAAGAAACCCCTGTCCATCTTAGCAAAATCTTAATGCCAGACCACACCAAGTAAATTAGAAAAAATTGCTACGAGAAAGTCTGCGTCATTCTGTAGCAACTCTAGTTGGTGTTGTTGGTGTTGTTGGTGTTGTTGGTGTTGTTGGTGTTGTTGGTGTTGTTGGTGTTGTTGGTGTTGTTGGTGTTGTTGGTGTTGTTGGTGTTGTTGGTGTTGTTGGTGTTGTTGGTGTTGTTGGTGTTGTTGGTGTTGTTGGTGTTGTTGGTGTTGTTGGTGTTGTTGGTGTTGTTGGTGTTGTTGGTGTTGTTGGTGTTGTTGGTGTTGTTGGTGTTGTTGGTGTTGTTGGTGTTGTTGGTGTTGTTGGTGTTGTTGGTGTTGGTGATGGTGGTGGTGGTGGTGATGGTGGTGATGGTGGTGATGGTGGTGATGGTGGTGATGGTGGTGATGGTGGTGATGGTGGTGATGGTGGTGATGGTGGTGATGGTGGTGATGGTGGTGATGGTGGTGATGGTGGTGATGGTGGTGGTGGAGGTCGTGGTGGTGGTGGTGATGGTGGTGGTGGAGGTCGTGGTGGTGGTGGTGATGGTGGTGGTGGTGTTTTTTTTCTTCCAATTACACTAAATGCATACATTATTTACACGACATTTATCCATTCCATTCCTTCGCCCACCGACTGCCTGCTGCCCGCTCGGCCTCGTGGGCGGCCTTTGAAGCGCGGCCCCCTGCACTTCGCGTGGGCCAGGCAGGGCCTCCTGAGCCCGAGACGCGTCGCCCAGGGCGCTGTCGCCGCTGCCTGGGAATCGTTCATATTGGAAATGCCAGCTCGGGCGGGGGCCACGGCGGAGGCGGAGAGATGATTGAAATTCAATCCCATTCGGCGCGAGCGGGAGGGAAGGCGTGGGGCGCGAGAAGCTGGATCTTCGCCCGCCGCCCGCCGGCCAGCCAGCGGCCCCAGAAAGCCGCTCTCCGCGACAGCCGAGAAGATGCCGCTGGATGCCTTCGCGGAGTGCAGCCACGAGGACGTGCTGCAAACGAATTTCGGATTGCTGGTGCCATCCGTCAGGAAGATCATGTGACTCTCCTGCTTCTTATCTTTGCCTTTCTCCTCCGCTCATCTGGACGTTTAGCTGAGCTATAGTCGCTCACTTTAATATTCGGTCACACACTGAACTTGAATTTTCTTTATGAATATTTAGTTCTTGAATATGTAGAAGCAGCCCTCTTTCCGTTCTATCCTCTCGTTCGTATCGCCTTACGATGTCGTGGACTGTACTTTCTCGTAGATTGTCCATTTTGACTATCTTGTGGAATAGCCCATTTCATGATTGAACATCACAATTTATCGCTGATCAAATAAAGTATTTCATACTTTTTAACTTGTCGTAATACATTCACCACAAGAGGAAGTGACCTGAACTCCTTAGCATTAGAATGTCAAGTGATATGCGACCGCGGCGCCTCTGAACTCTTTCAGTGCAGATAACAAACTTAACAACAAATTATTTCCCTAGGTGACCGAATATTCAAGTGGTAGGCTTTCGCGCTCTTAACATTCAACGTGATTACATTTCTCACTTGTAGTGTTATAGAATGCATGTTCTTTCTTTTGGCCTTTTAATATCCTGTTATAGATGAACTATTCCAGATCAATTACGATAAAAGGGTGACCAAATGTTAAAGGGGGAGATTGTATACCACCTAAGGTAAAAAGTACCTTGCTTTTTTTCTTAAATTTGCAAATCCTTCATTTTCTTTATTACGACAATATATTATATCCAATGTGGGTATTAATCATTTCGAAATGAAATCAAGACACAATACCAGTGAACTGCAGCGGTATTATATTTTCAACTAATAGTGTAAAAGTAACTATTAAAACACCTTGGGAGTTCATTATCAATAACCTATCAACCTGTTAGGGATTAAATCACCACGAAATACTCGCTACTACATACTCATAAATTGCATGGTTCTCCATACTGACGCCGCAGTCGCCCCCGCTTTCGGTTGCTGTGCTGGAAGTTCCCCCGTTTCGTTTTCCGTTGGAAATGCGGCGCCAGGGCCGGAAATAGCGGCACCCCACCGCGAGACCTGGCGGCCGGCTGATTGTGACGCTATATCCGTGTGAGGGCTCGACTTTCTTGGGACCTTCACCTCCACCACCACCACGTCTCGCTTATTTTCATGGCTCCAAACTTAGGTGACAATTGCGAGCGCTTTAGATTTGTGAAGTAAAGAATTCGTGGAGCAAAAACTTCATAATTGTGTGCGAACAAGAATGAGAGTCGTTCCCATAATCAACAGACAATAAATCCGCTTTTTTTAAGTTTATCAACACAATTTATTCAAGTGTGAAAGCACATAACGAGCGTGCGAGCCTTGCAACATGCTCTAAATCTCGGCAAATTGGCAATATATCCCGGTGGATCTAGGAATTTTGTAATTTGTTTTGCGATCACTGATATCGCCGGTGAGCGCTCGTTGTTGCTAGTTAGGGTTTTACATCCAAATATGGACATCGTCGTGCACATACACGGGCATTTGTGATGCATACCTGCATATTCACGGGCATGAAGTGCCTACAAGTAATTGATGAAACTAGAAAATGTCTACGGATCGTCTCCATCTGACCACTGAACTGACCACCATCTGAGCAAGAGGGAAAGAACTAAGGAACTAAATGTAAAAAAAGGACATTTTTTGAGGGGAGACATACGCGAGCAAGCCGTGATTTGGTTTGAAATTCATGTTTCAATGTTAATCAATCTTAGTTTTTAACCCGGGAGTGCTCGCAAGAGATCTGTGAGATCCAAGCCACGGCAATTTTATGTTCCTGATAAATTAGTTGTTTGATATTTTATGTATTCCTTCATTGCACTTTTCTGAGATCACCTGGCCCTTTATTTTTATTCTTCCGCCGAATCATTTCCCGTGACCATGTTTAAATTTGATCGCTGTGCTTCGCGATATCTGTCGTATACGTTGGGTGCAATGCCACCAATGCATTGTGAGCTCCTAGAGTGAGCGGTAGGTATAATGGCAATATTTTCAGCCGTGTGCTATGAGAAGTGCGTATTCAGAAAACGTAATCATTTGTCTTATCTACAATCAGCTATTACAATTTCTTACCAAAGAGAAAAAAGATGTGCAGGAGACGTCTGTAGGAAAATGAAAAAAAATGCGAACTTTGTATAATGGAAAAAACACAAAGTCTTTCTAAATATTTTTATGAAAAAGGAAAATACATATTTGTTTAGAACATGCCAAAATAATTTATAAAAATTGTATTTAATATTACTTAATAGGATAATAAGATGTGTACTGGATTCTGCGTATACTTTGTCAATTTTTACCTTTCTCTTCATAAGTATTCAGAGATGAATTCTGCAGTATATTATTCATTAACAATTACATTCGTGGACATGTACAAACTGAATAAAATATGTATTTCAGTAAATGGACCTTCAAATCGTTCGCATCCACAAAAAGGTGCAGCCTTTATCTGACAGATACATTGTGGGAAATAGCATGAGTCTACCTATTGCGAACACTCCCGGATTAAATCCAAGACAATGGTTTGGAATTTGAATTTTTTATTTGCGTATTTGCCTATTATTATTAAATCTGTTAAACTGATTAATGTGTGCGTTAATCTCTCCTACCTGCATCAGAGCGTCTAGATATGTGCGAAATGTAAAACTAACCACCCGGCACAATGAGCATGGCCGAGCAGTTACGTTTGCGGTTACGGTATGATTGGAATACAAAACATTCAAAATTGTAATTGGATCTGAAGATGTATCACGAAATGGTACGTCGTGTGTGACATTCTATTCATACGAAATCGTACGCGTGTTCCCAGTAATGACGCGTCCCTTAGCGACAAAAAAAATTCGATACTCTTGACCAGATGCCGCCAGCTCGGTGCTACGAAGCGGAGGGAAACCTTCCCACAACCAAATAGACGATTTTGAAGAAAATGCAATATGACGCGCTCAAACGCTCATAATGTGTTCGCATAATCGTGTCCTTGAAATCGCTTAATCGTGCCCTTGAAATCATGCCATCGAAATCTTCCGTCTAAAGAGTCACGCGTTGTCTCTTAAACATGCATTTATTGTTCGACAACAAAACTTCAGCATGCTAATGTGAATAATGCATTATATTGTAAAGTGTGTTGTATAGTATTGTATTGTGTGTAAATTCTATTGTATTGCATACGCTTCTCTTCCGATTGCCAGAATAATTTTTGTTCCATATTCTCGACATTATGGTGATTTCCAAATTTCATTCGAAGAAATGGCATCATCGTTGAAACTATAAGTCCCCCTTCGTTAGTCCGAAGGCAATTTTGAATATCTCTGAGTAAATACAAATAAGCCGGCCTGGATGGCCGAGGTGGCTAAGAGCGAATACCGACTCAGCGCTTCGGTCCGAAGGGTCGCGGGTTGGAGTCCCGCTTTGAGCATGGTTGTTTGTCCCTTGACTTTGTGTGTGTTGTTGCGGAGGGCCTCGCGTTCTGCTGACCCCAGATCAGAGGAGCCCGCAAGTGTTTGTCTAGTGTATGGTCGAATATGTGTCCCATCGTGACGTACAGGGTAACCGGCAGTAGGCTGTATAAAAGCCCCTAAAAAAATTAAAAATTAAAAAAATACAAATAATGAAAACACGTAGGCCTAATAAAGCTTAAGTAATATTTAAAACTGTGAAGCAGCAACGTCAACCAGAAGCATGCCTCGTGCGGAAGCAAAATTCTGCGAGAGAAAACGTAATCGCATTAAATTCATGAAGTCTGTTATTACGACGTGATTAGAATCTGTGGACATTTCCGTTGAAACAAAATTCCAGTATAAATTGAATGCATATAAATCTGTCACGCGCGCACATCATGAACACGCGTCACATGTATAATAATTCCAGCAAAAAAACACAGATGAAAGAGGGAATTTGTGGGGGGAAAGTAAACGAGTTACACAGAATAAATTCATTTAGCGTTTTGCAATTTAGTTCTTGTTAAATATGCGCTTCGTGTGTTAGCTGAATTGTATGTGACGTTCTGCAAATTAATAACCTGAAGCTCAGTGAAATTTATTTTGGCGTGTAAGAGCACTTCGCGCTGATCACGGAAGAGCTAAGCCACGTATTACTGCGTTATCCCAAGAATGCCATGCATTAATTGATGGATATTTTTAGAAGCTACGCAAGGTAATCGTTCTCTGTGGATTCAGTGCAGAGTGTAAATATAGATCTTCAAGCTAGTTTCGACCTGAAGAGACCTTTTGCAGTTAGACATGCAATAGAATAAAAGTATAAGAAGAATACTCGTTCTAATTGGAAAACCGAAATGGATGTTTTCTCTCGCACAACAATTCTGGGGTTATTCAATCCGATCTTTTGAAATAAACACGTCAAATGTCCTGACGTTCGCGAGTTACAATTGGTACACATTTGGGAATTTTGTTTGTTATTCTATTATTATTTATCATCCATGGTCATTTGGATAAACATCCTTGGATAGAAGTATATTGTAAGTATAGTTATACAATGTAATAAACGTAAAATAGTTTGGCATCGCTTTGGCATCGAAACGAAAGCGGATATGACTACGTCGGCATCAAAGTGTCCGACGTATTCATATCCGCTTTTGTTATCCTTTATAGTTTTCACGTTCTTTTTCTTGTTTTGAAAAAAATACTTTTTCACTTATATTTTAATAAAAAGAACTAAAATGGGGATGAGATGATCAACATTTGTGCGTCTTGTTTTACGATCAGTCAGCATCCACAAGAACAGAACGAATCTCTAAGTGCAAGTTCCAAGGACAAATCTCCAAGGACAACTTCCGAGAACCGTGTCTTCCAGATGCTACGGATTCCTTTCCAGACACCTGGAACACGAACTAGAAAAGAAAAATGTGTGCCACTGAGAAAGCTCGGCGGCTAAGTAATTGAGGGAAGGAGTAGACCTTGAAGACGAACGGCCCCCTAAATGCTTCTAAGCCCCGAAAGCACCTGAGGCTCCAGAGAAGCTCCGAAAGGCCCTCTTTCACTCCTTTATTTTCTTCTCGACGCAAATTTACATTCGCAAAATATAATGCCACGCGAAAGCCTCCACTCTTCTTGATTTCGGCATTTTATCACTCCAACGTTTGCAATGTTACTGTGAGATGAAAACGTGCCACTTCGTTGTCGAGTTAGAGACAGACGTCTGGCGTGTGCGAACAGCTTCTGCGATTGTCAAAATTTGAACTCTCCTTCCTGCCCTTCAGTGAAGATTTTGCCTGCACTTCACTGAACCCCTACAACAAATGGCTGAGTTATCATACGAACGTTCCAGACGCTTCAAAACAAAATTTGCATCTGCAATTTTCGAAATTGTGAAGTATTTCATGAAAAGCAGACCTAAAGATCTCATTTTGAAGAAGAGATTTCATTTCCAAAAAAATATATCTTCAATGTTGGGGTTGTAGGAAGACGCCGAACGAATGTTAAACTTTTGCAATTTTCAAAACGTTAAAACATTTCAACGAAAATCGGATCTGCGCCAATTTTATAAGCGTACTTTGCTCTAGAGTGAAAATAAATAATAAATGCGGAGCCGTTTTTGAGATTTTTTTAAAATGTCTGTTCACGCAACTAATATTCTTTGAATGTCTGATACGCCTTGCAGCTTGGTAACGACTGTACAAGTCATTATATGTAAGTCAACCAGCGATCCTGGTGGCTATATTCTGAAACAGTGCCGCCAAGCGATCATTGAGTATCGGCTACGCCGAGCTCAGTAGCAATGTAGCTGTGAGAGAGAGGCATGGCGATTTTGTGAGTCGCTGTTTGTTTTACAATCTTTTTGCGGCTACGGTTCATTTTGTGATACCATAGTTCAGTGTCATATGCACATCTAATGTGTGAGTGGTGCCTTAGATTGCTGCGTGATGCGCGACTGGATTCTGTAATCAACAGTTTGTAACATGTTTTTCTCCTATGCCACGTGCTCAGGCACACGGCTGTGCTGTATTCAATCTTACGTTGTACTGGAAATTTGTTCAATACACTTAATTGGTTTGTGTGAACTGTGTAATTTTTTATGTATTTGTTACCATACAAACTCAGGGGTTTGAACGGTTCATGGGATGCCATGCACCTTCCTATTCATCAAACCATGGAAGTTGAAAAGACTGAGTATCTTGGGAATGTATCGGGTGATCTATTGAAGTCCACTGTTTCCCGACACCCTTACATTTTGGTCCTTCGAGCCGGATGTCTGTTGTAATTGATATTCTACACAGGCATTTCAACCAGTGTTTGTATATGTTTATTGCCTTTCAAGCAATATTTCAATACCAAAATCTTACATTTGGTCCTTTTTTGAGGTTAATGTCTGCAATTCTTGTATGGTAGACATATCATTTCAACTAGTGTTTGTATATGTTTATTGCTTTTCAAGCTCATATTATATATGTATGTATTTCAATACCAAAATCTTACATTTGGTCCTTTTTGAGGTTAATGTCTGCAATTCTTGAATGGTAGACATATCATTTCAACTAGTGTTTGTATATGTTTATTGCTTTTCAAGCTCACATTATATATGTATGTATTTCAAGACCAAAACCTTACATTTGGCCCTTTTTGAGGTTAATGTCTGCAATTCTTGTATGGTACACATATCATTTCAGCCAGTGTTTGCATATGTTTTATTGCTTTTCAAGCTCACATTATATATGTATTTCAAGACCAAAACCTTACATTTGGTCCCTTTTTGAGGTTAATGTCTGCAATTCTTGTATGGTACACATATCATTTCAACCAGTGTTTGCATATGTTTATTGCTTTTCAAGCTGATATTATATATGTATGTATTTCAAGACCAAAACCTTACATTTGGTCCTTTTTGAGGTTAATGTCTGCAATTCTTGTATGGTACACATATCATTTCAACCAGTGTTTGCATATGTTTATTGCTTTTCAAGCTGACATTATTTATGTATGTATTTCAAAACTAAAACCTTACATTTGGTCCTTTTTGAGGTTAATGTCTGCAATTCTTGTATGGTAGACAGATCATTTCAACCAGTGTTTGTATATGTTGAATGCTTTTCAAGCTGACATTATTTATATTTCAGGACCAAATCTGACATTTTGGTCACTATTGAATCCAATGTGTGTCATTTTTATATTGTAGGAAGATATTTGAAGCAGTGTTTATCTATGTTTCATGCCTTTCAAGACCACCAAAATTGACATTGTGGTGCTTCGGGCCTCTTGATTTGAACCTGCATACAGTATATTCCAATTCAGGTTGTATTTTTACTTTTCATATGGTCCTTTGAAGGCATAGTTCTTAACCTAGTGTTGTCTTTAATTTTTTGTTTATAAATTTAATTGCCTTTTTTATTTAGTGTATATCAATTTAATAGTTCTTGTGTGTGTTTCATGTCAATGCTCCAACGAGCCTATTGCGGTATTCCTAAGGCAGCTTGGATGCTAATCAGTGCCTTGCTTCATAGTGCTCAACAATCTGTAAGTACAGTGGTAGCTAAGCTGCGAGGTTGTGATCAGACAAATTGTTTTTCAGTGTTTGCCATTATTTATTCGCTCCTCCAGCAAAATCAAAATGGCTCCTCCGAACTCTACAACAAAGGTCACTCGACTGTGTGCTAGGCTCGGTAACGATTGTGATGCATTGCAAATATTTTTAACTGTGAATAATCCATTAACTCCCCTGAAGTATCAGGAATTGCTAACGAGGAAGGGTGCCCTAGAAAATTTGTTTCAAAAGGCTGAGGATGCCATAGATGTAATTGACCTTGAGTCCCAGACCTTTGCTGATTCATCAGTTGTTTTCAATAAATATTATGAAACTATATCCAAGGCCTTGGTGGTAGCTGACCAATATGTGTCAAATTACAATCAGGGTTCACCTTCTAGTGTTGCTACAAGTCATTTTCAGGGTAGTGGAATTAATTTCAAGCTCCCTGAAATCAAGCTGCCCATCTTTGATGGGGATATAATTGGTTGGCAAAATTTTAAGGATACATTTGAAGGTTTAATAATTAATAGTGAGCTTCCCAACTCCACGAAATTTCACTATTTGAATGGCTGCCTCAAGGGTGATGCTAAGGCATTAGTACTTAATTTAGCCACCACAGGTGATAATTTTTCAGTCGCATGGGATATTTTGAAGCGAAGGTATGATTCTCCTAGGGCTTTGATTGGAAGACATCTTCATTCTCTTCTATCCCCACCCACGCTCACAACTGGCTCTGCCGCTTCATTGCAGAAATTCATAGATTTTTATCGTCTGCACACCAATGCCTTGCGGGCTATCAGAACACAGACTGATTTAGCTGACCTTCTATTAATTGGACTGATGACTAAAGGATTGCCCAGTGATATTATAAAACAGTGGGAAATAACGTTAAAAAATGATGATCTCCCAAAATTTGATGATCTGCTTACGTACTTGGAGTTGCATCAAAGAAGCTTACAGGCTGTTAATGATCCTACTCCAGAGCCCTTGAGACAATCTTCCAAGGATACCTCTTTTTCACAAGGTAGTAATGAGCACCAAAATCCACTCAAGTGTCCGAAATGCAAATCTGAGCATTTATTGAAGGACTGCCCTTCATTTTTGAATTTGAAACCCAAAGAAAGATACGACTTCACTAGCAAGAACGGTAGATGCGCTAGATGTTTTAAGGCCAAGTCTCCTACTCACTCTTGCAATGTCAAATGTTCTATTTGTCAGAAACCACATCATAGACTTCTGCATTTTGACGATAAGCCCTCTCAACATTCTGCTTCAAATGTTATCACCACAAGCAGTAATGTGAAGGCTAGTAACTCTAACCTGATACCCACCGCACAAGTCAGTTGTGTGTCGGCTAATGGGAAGCTCAGTATACTTAACTCCTTATTGGACACAGGCAGTGGCGTTAACTTAATCACATGGGGTGCTGTTAAGGCACTAAGGTTGCGCCCTGTAAAGTCAGCCGTTAGCATTTCAGGTGTAACATCAGACGTCATGACAAGCACTCATAATGTTGATGTCACCATTAGTTCTTCCAACTGTATTAAACCATGGGTT
>BLKR01010587.1:0-51598 GCA_011170035.1 Teleogryllus occipitalis | reverse complement strand
AGCGGTGGCTCAGTGCATCAACTGATGTCACTGAAGTGCCTCTGACCGGGAGGTCCTAGGTTACACTCCCCACGGCGCGGCAGGATTTTCCACCCTAGCTTTTCAGCTAGGTCGAATTCAGTCGCTGTCTGGAGGAGACTTCTAGCCGCCGGCTGCTCTGATCGGTAGTTTTCCGTCGTTTCCTCGATCAACACCAGGCGAATGCCGGAGCATTACCCTAACAAACGCGCCACGGACCTCACGCGATCTTTCCTTCCTCTTCCTTGTTCTATCCTCACACACTAACATGCACTACACTACCACACATGCCGGGAGACCGCTCGGGGACTTAAAAACTTGTCCCGGCTGGGAGAGACCCCCCCCCGCTGGTGGGAGATACCTGGTTGGGGAAAACCCCGCTAGTCGACGGAATGTCGACGCCGGATCTCGCCATTCAGTAGGGGAAGATCACTGCCACCCCTCGATGAGAAAGATACACTACTCTTACGAGAATAATGACCTCAGTAGTTGACGCGCCCGGAATTACTAACAATCAATCAATCAATCTAGGCGATTACCTCCATACCTACTGCCCCTCTCCTTAATTATTTTGTGAACTTATCTGAACTTTAAAAATATTAGCTACCGCTAAAACTCCCATTTCTATTGTTTTTAATTTTCTTTTGTTTCTTTCGGAGATTATCTATCCTGCCACAATCTTATAAAATAATTCCTTTGATATTTTTGGTATGTTTTGGTTTTAATACTGAAACATTGTAGTTACAAATGATGGAGGATAACTGGCAAATCGTGAAATTTCCCTTTTTTATTCCTCAATGATTTTTACATGATTACTGCAATATATTTTATTTTCATGTAATTTATTTACTTTCACGATAGATATTCATTGATTTGATATCAGAATTCCCACACATTTACAGTTCTGGCAGTACCCAAGGATACAATTATATTTCATTACAAATTTATATAGTTATGAATAGGACACATGAAAACATTGCTCACTTTTTGAATGCTGAAAACATTGCTCACTGTTTGAAAAAAGAAAGTAGTAACTTATCGGAAGTGAAAAAACGTTTTTGAAGCTTCTCTCTACAGATCCTCGAAAAAATATTGTTAAACTTCCAAAATATTTCATTTTAAATATTACGACATGAGAAACATAATTTCTGGTCCGTTAGAGACACCAGATTTTAATGATCCAGAACATATTGTTTCTGAGTAATTCATGATGATGATGTAGTGCGTTGAAAAACATAACGTGTTTTCCGAAAGGCATATCCGCCTGCTTTTCTCTATGCGATAGTCTACCAACTTCCATTTTTTCATCTTAAACGTTGAGCCCCTCGATTGGCTCATGGGCAGCCGTGCTAGGCGTGCTCATGGGCTAGCCGTGCAGGCGCTGTTTTGCGATTCCCGGTCGGATCAGAAAAAGGGATGTAGCTTTCCATTACAATCGTCTCAGGTTCTGTAGTTATGTGGCGTAAGAAAAGCTCAGGCAGGGCAAGTCTGCTAGATAGTAATAGGTCATTCTTGCTAAATACCTCCTTTATTCCCAGTCGTGCGTAATAAATAAAAACATGGCTTGGGTATACCGTTTACAGGAACGCCGTAGTTTAAAATTCATTTTCTACGCCAAAAAATGGATTATCACAGCATGTAAAATATAATTTTATATTATACCCTGAAATGCCAAATACTTACACATTCAAATATGATTGACGTAGAACTGAAGAGTAATTCCCTATCCGGCAATATCATGCTGCGGGGGTTTTCTCTGCGATGTTTTCTTTTAAGTGATATGAAATCATCATCACTTAGCACTTAACATTATAAATACAGAAGATTATTTCATGAATGAAGGATGAGATTAGAGCGTTTTGTAGCGAGGATCTTTTTCACAAATTCGTGGAAGTGGTCTCGCAAGCGAGGCGACCGGGCGCGGGATCGGCAGAGCGTCACGTGCAATCCACGGGCAAAGCGGCCCGAGAGCAAACGACGTGGCGGAGGGTGGGGGGAGGACCCCCGAATTAGTCAGGAGGGCGAGGACGTGGGCGCAGTGCAGACGCGTTTTTGGGCAGGAGGACCATTAATATCAGGGGCACACCCCGCCCCGAGCCCTGCGGCGCGCCTGCCGTCCGCTCGCCACCCGACCACCCTCCCTTCCTGCCTGCACGACCACTCGTCCATCCACGCAACCACTTACCCACACTCACAAAGCCGCTCATGCTCTCACAACCACTCGCACACAAACCAAATCTGCACGCCAATGCACAGAGTCACGACCACTCTCACCAACACACACACACACACACACACACACACACACAACTATATAGCTGCCCTCTCGCCCCCCCCCCCCCCCGTCCTCCTGCCTGCTCAACAAACCGTCTCCGCGCCTGCCCATCCATCCACCCAACCACTTACCCACACTCACAAACCCTCTCACACATCAAGTCACGACCACACACAGTCTCACTCTCACACACATACACACAAACCAACTCAACCCACCAGTGCACCCAGTCACGACCGCTCTCACCAATACACACACACCCGCGCGCTCAACTATATAGCTGCGTTCCTGCCTTCTCACCTACCTGTCCTCCTGCCTGCTCAACCACCCATCCTTCCAGTCAACCACTTACACACACCTACAAAGCCGCACCTGCCCACACACCCTTTCACGCCTACACAGTGTCACACACACACACACACACACACACACACACAAACAAACTCAATCCACCAACACACAGTCACGACCACTCTCACCTAGTGGTGACGAATTTTACCAAAACATCGACGTTTCGACTTATCGCTAAAGGGTTTTTGATGTCGATGAAAATATCGATGTTTTAATTATCGACTATTAAACATGTCTTTTCCTATCCATATTTAATTACAGTACGTAAAAGGGATAAATTTTATTGTTTGGTTACCAGCATGCTAGTAGTATGTAAAAAGTATTATCGAATGTAAAGAATAAAATTAACAATAAAGAACATCGTGATTTGCTATCGATTTCGTATTTGACTGTCCATACAAGCAATGACACGCCTGGCGATAACATACATTCTCAACACGAGCAGTTTCCAAACTTCCTCACATTGCACAGGCGAAATATGCAGCGTGATAAAGAGGATGCCGCAAAACAACGATATTGCTATGGATTGCTGCCACTCCACAACGTGCTTACACCTTTTATTTTTTAAAAAATTTAAAAAACATCGAGTTTTTGCAACAAAATATTGATGTGATGAAAATATCGAAAGCTAAATATCGACGTTAATATATCGATGTCTTTTGCCATCCCTACTCTCACCAACACACACACACACACACACACACACACACACACACACACACACACACACACACACACACACACACACACACACACATATATATATATATATATATATATATATATATATATATATATATATATATACCCAACCATATAACTGCCCTCCTTTCCTGTCGCTCCACCTGCCGACCCGCCCACACTAGAGCCAACGATGAGTTAGGGACTTCCACGCACGGATCGTTTCAAGAAAAATGCAGGCCTTAAGACGAACGCATTACATCACTGCTTCATTGACTGTGATGAGCATGCGTGTATCTGCGATTCCGATGATCCGCGAGATATTTTGCCACGTGAAAATCGATAACTAGTCCGTGTTTGAGTACGCCTTAACCACAAAAATTGTAATCTCTCTATTACATTTTTAATATCGTGCGCAAATGGTTAATTTATTCGTGTTCAGGCGTGTGAATTATTTCCACGACTGGCAGACAACTAAAATTTCTGGAAACTTGCAAAAATTTATGAATTTCCATTTAAACATTGAATCTCATTCCGGCTCGGGTTGTATTTCGAATTCGTCTTTGAATATCTCAGTTTGTCGTTAAAGTATTTAAATTAATATTTTGGAGTGAAATGAAAAAAAGGCGGCTTTGGCAAAATATCGGCTTTTCTAATGGTGATTCGATTTATTGATATGCAGATCTTCATGTATAAAGCGAACGCACGAGCGGGCAATTGCCGTGGTTTGTCGCAGTTGCGCGGAAACGAGACGGAGCGTGGCGTCGGAGCAGCTGAGTCGGTCGGTCGGTCGGTCGGTCGGTCGGTCGGTCGGTCGGTCGGTCGGTCGGTCGGTGGGTGGGTCGGTCGGTCGGTCGGTCGGTCGGTCGGTCGGTCGGTCGGTCGGTCGGTCGGTCGGTCGGTCGGTCGGTCGGTCGGTCGTCGAGACAGGCATCGAACGCGCGTCGCAGACGGCACGAAGACTGGGCGACTGGGCATGCGACATGGCAAACAAAACATCTGTTTGCAACCATCGATATTTAAAATAATAATAATAATAATAATAATAATAATAATAATGATGTTAATAAAATGTGGCTCCCAAACCATCCTTTTTTTTAAACTTCGTTATTTTTTAAACCTTCATCATAATGTTTAGTAACTATTAATATTCATGGTGAAGGTAATTTGACGGTGGTCGCGTTTATTATTTTTACTTGAGATTTAACTCACAAAATAAAATCACTAAATGGTCAGGATTACTAACAAAAGTTTTATTATCTGATTTAATTATTTAAAACTAATATAAACTGCACGAAACCTCTATGTTAATTACTTTTCATCCTCCCTCACTTTGATCTGAATAATGTCCAATTTATTGGTATCTCAAAATTATTATAAGTTATGATGGTACTTTTTTCAGTCAAAAATAAAATATCAACCATGAAAAAACATCTATCACAAAACATCGATACCGAAACATCGATTTTAAAGCATCGGTTTTAATAAATCGATGTTAAAGAAATCGATGTGTTGTAAACATCGACATCGCTGTCGCATCGGAAGTGGAGATACACCACTAGATCGAACCCCCTCCCCCCGCGCTACGCCCAACACGTCAACTGCCCCAGCCAGCCCCGGCCTGCCCCTGTGCCCCGTGGCCTTGAGCGGAGGGGTCTGCAAATTGGAATCTCGCTCTCGGCATGGGTGTGTGCATGTGTGCAGAGGCGTGGTTGGGGCTGTTCCCAACCAACATGTTTTTTTCTAAAAATATAACATTTCTTTTCATTTCCTTTCCCTTGTTGGGAAAAACGTAGATTTGAGGGCGAGTAAAACTACCAGCGGGGAAGGTGTAGAATGTGCCGTCAAGGAGTTTAGGAGCAACAACTTACACCTGCTGTCTACCCGCCACAGTATCAGGTTTTAATTTTTTTAATTTATTTTTTCATGTCTCCGGGCGCGTCAATTGCTTTGGTCATTAGTCCCGTAAGTGTAGTGCATGTTTTTCTCCGGAGATAGCGGTGATCTTCCCCCGCTGGATAGTGAGATCCGGCGCCTACCTACCGTCGGCTAGCGGGGTTCTCCCTAACCAGGACTCTCCCACCAGTGGGGCACCACCCCAGTCAGGACAAGCTCTATGCTTCCGACCGGTCTCCCGGAATATGTAGTAGTGCAGAGCATGTTAGTGTGTGTGTGTGTGTGTGTGAGTAAAGGGGAGAGGATACAAGGAAGAGAAAGGAAAGATAGTGGGTGGTCCGTGGCCCGTTTGTTAGGGTATCGACATACGGCATTCGCCTGGTGTTGATCGAAGAAATCACGGAAAACTACCGATCAGAGCAGCCGACCTCTAGAATTCTCCTCCAGATAGCGACTGAATTCGACCTAGCTGAACAGGTTTTAAATATCGCGAGGACTCGAAGAGATGCAGGCGGCCAGTGTGTACCGGACTTGATGTGAACTTGTTGAGGCTTAGTGTAGAGTACCCCAAAAATCAAAATATGTTTCAAAGTCAGAGGACCTTGCGTTCGTTTAAATCAATGAAGAAATATTAATTTTTGAGGAAATCGGCTGAAATATTTAGGCACTAGCGATTGCCACAGACAGATGACGGACTGACAGACAAACAGACGGACACACGTTTGCCGTCAATCGATTTTTCCCTATCAAAGATCCACAAAACATGGATTCCGATTGCACAATTTACTAGATGCTGCATTGAATAGCATACACTTTTCCGTTAAGACGTGGTAAGTATTTCCTAGGCGTTTTAGAATCCTCAGCTTTACCTAGACTTCCCTAGGGGACTGCAAAGTCCCTTTCCTGCATTTACTAAGCAATTAGTAGAGATTAATAGAGCTCCTGAGAGCAATTTATAAGATTGTCAATACATCGCCTCGAGACATGATCACCAACACCATGAGAGTACCGACTGTGGATCTTTCAAAAACCTCAGAGATTTGAACCATCACTGGCAGAAAACCAGTGGCGTGAAGTAATTTACCAGGAAGTAATTTACTCTATATATAGGAAGAAGATGTATCCAGTTTTTATGAGTTTTTCTGTCCAAAATTCGTCATTTTTCGGCACACGATTACGAAGGGAGAAAATTTAACGTCGTTGTTTTTGTGTTCCTGCGGGAAAGACAGCAATTATAGAAAATGATCGTTATATTTTCCTTTTTTCCATACCTCTAGTACTGAAAATAATTTAAAATATCCTGCAAAAGATTTTAATATATTGCTAATTACGAGTTAGTTCTTAAATACGAGTACATAAAAGCGTATCATATGGTATATAAACTTTTTCTTAAAGTATATTTCCAATTACTCTAAGGTCCACATTTGAGACCTCATTGGTGTTACTGGGAACCTGAGTGGCATTTTAATGTCAATAGTAGTTTATGCAAATAGTTTATAATGTTAACCTCGATTGCATGAGAACATGCTTTAATAACGAGCCACGTTACGAGCGAGTTTTTAAAAATTTGTACGAATGCAATAAAGCAACATTATAAAAGAGTTTCATACGCATTTTCTTGTATAACAGCATTATAAATGTAGTATATGAGAATCAAAGTTAATTTTGAGGAACAACTTTGTGACGTCTCGGATATGTCTTTGACATCTGTGCGACTGGGAACGGTAGCTCAGTCCATCAACTGATGTCACTGCAGCGCCTCTGCCTGGGAGGTCCTAGGTTCGAGTCCTGACGGCGGCAGGATTTTCGACACTAGCTTTTCAACTAGGTCGAATTCAATTGCAGTCTGGAGGAGAATTCTAGCGGCCGGCTGCTCTGATCAGTAGTTTTCAGTGATTTCTCCAATCACTGATCTCTGATCAATACCAGGCGAATGTCGGAGCAGTATCGTACCAAACGGGCCACGGACCACGTGCGATCTTTTCTTCCTCTTCCTTGCCCTATCCTCTCCACTTACACACACACTTACATGCACTACACTACCAAATATTCCGGGAGACCGGTCGGAAGCTTAGAGATTGTCTCGGCTGGGGCGGTGCCCCGCTGGTGGGAGAGTCCTGGTTAGGGGGAAATCCCACCAGTCGACGGTAGGTCGGCGTCGGATCTCGCCATCCAACGGGGAAGATCACCGCCATCTCCCGAGAAAAGCATGCACACAACACTAATGGGACTAATGACCAAAGCAGTTTATGCGCCCGGAAACACGAAAGAATCAATCAATCAATCAACATCTGTGCGAGAGAACAGTGGTCGTCTGTTCCGTTTACCTTTTTCTCCCCACGACTCTCTAGTTGTGATTGGCTGAACGTGTGATGACGCAATATTCGCACCGTAGAAAGGTAATACGTCATCATTTGTGCCGTATCTTGCCCGATTATGGACGATTTCTCGCCACCAAAAAAGGTGTTTTATAATGCTGGTGTACAAAAAACTATTGTTCTTAAAGTTCTTAACATTTTCTTCTCTACGTAGTATATTTTTGAAAATACTTATTGTTCTGCTATTTTTTCTCTCTATCCCATCCTTTGTACCACAACCTTTTCTTCTCTACGTAATATTTTTTAAAAAATACTTATTTTTCTGCTATTTTTCCTCTCTCTCCCATCCTTCGTCCCACAACCTCGCCCCTCGTCATCAACACTGTCAGCTGTGGCGACAGCGGCGGCGCCGGCGGCCACAATTGATGCTAACGATAGAGCGCAAAGGATGTGTATCCTATATAAAACAGCGCGCGGTGTGTGTGTGGGGGCGGGCGTGGCGGTCGGCGTTATGAGGGCGCGCTTGGCGCAGCATAATGCGGCGCGGAATATGCGCGGGCACGGCGCGCCGGCCGGGCGGCCGGCCGACCGACCGGTCGGGGAATCCCCCGCCCCGCGCGCCGCCCGCGCCGCGCCGCGCCGCGCCGGAGACGTGACTTTTGTTTTTTATTAAAGCGGCGGCCGTGAGCGCTGCCCCGCCCGGGCTGGGGACACTAGAGCTGCGCAATCGCACGGCGACGACGGGGAGACCACGCGAGGGGTGGGGGTGGAATGTGGAGGCAGTTGGGAATCGTGTTCTTGGGGGAAGAGGAGTTTATTACAATCAATTGGAATGATTATTTCTAAAGTGGAGTAAATTCAAGAAACATATTTTTTTACTTTCTTGCTTCCGCTTGAGCAGTAGAGAGAAAGTTATGTAATGCTGTGTGAAAAAAAACTGCTCTTATTACAGAGCTCTGGTAACAAAAATGTAGATGAAACCAGTTGCTAAAGTTTGAAAAAAATTCTCTAACACGTGTTGTAGCAAGAATGGATGTTTTGCGGGTCCTTGATATGAAAAATCTAATGGCAGCAACACGTCTGTCTATCTGTCTGCCCGTCCATTCGTGATCATCGCTGGCGGCTAAACCGTCTTTTTCTCCAATATTGATATTCCCCATTTCACTTGGCTGATACCGCGGCCCCTTGAATTTGAAATCACTACTTTAATTTTGGGGGATACTGTACATTAAGCCCCTGGAAAATTTTCCAAATTTTTAAGAAATGACTCCTTTGTGTTTGATTAAATTTTGTTGTTGGATAGTGTGACTGTGGGATAGCTTAAGTTGTTGAACGTTTAAGGTAATGGTGTAGATCTCATGTTCGTTGACAACCCTGATTTTTCGAAAATTGCAAAAATTTAAACTTTTTCGGATTATTTCTACAACTACAATTATGAAGATAAAGATATTTTCCTTAGTGAAATCTGTTCCTTAAAGGTAGATTTTAAAATAAAATTCAGTAGAATTTTTCGAAAATTTAAGTACTTTTCTCTTAATTTTCACTGAAAATACATGTGAGAAAGTATGTGCTGTTTTAGCACCTCTATTTTTTTATTGCAATTATATGTAGATAGCTGTAATCATGATTTAGTATCTAGAGAATGACGCCATTAGCGCATTGTGTTTATAAATGATTTGTAATACTTCTGATCTCACTAACGTAAATTATTATTTCTAGTAGTTTGTTATTTTTTAGGCACCCACTGTCTCAGTGTGCTTCATGTTATTGTTCATTTATTCCCAACTCATTTCATTTGTTCATCAATCAGACTTTCGAAATGAGAGTAATAGGTTAATAATCACTATTTAAAAAACTGCGTATAAAATTCTTGGTAAAAAAATCATGTAAGGTTTACCATTAAAATAGTGCCCACAGTATTTTTTATGCAGACAGCAATATTTCAGAATTCTTCATTTCATCGCTACCAACCAGGTTTTTGTTTTTTTTGGTCGCTATCAAAATCTACGGAACTTGAAATGTTCTATTCTTTCAGACCCGCGCTCTAAAATCGTTTGTGTACAAATTCGCATTCTCATCCTGAATAATGCACCTGTCTTCGACGCCATCTCAATTTCCTTTCTGTCACCCCTGACTGACTGGAGCTCTAGTTGCTGCCCGCTTTCTCTGTCTCTTTGATTGGAAGCGTCCGTCGATGGGCGATGGCTGGCGATGTTTGACGCCGCCGTTGAATGTTTTCTTCCCGACTCGCTCTGCTTTTGTCCCACTCACGACGGGGTAGTCCACAAGTCAGCAGCAGAATGAGAGGATGCACAGTGTACAGGTTGAAATGGATTAGTATCAAAATCCGTGGGCGCTGCAGCGTCATTGAATGGAAGGAGCTAGTGTTTGAACTTCGACTCTGGCGGATTTTCCTCCCTAACCACAGAGCTGTAGAAGCTGTAGAGAGGTAGAATTCAATCATTGCTTGGAGGAGAATTCTGTTATTATATATGTAAACACGAATGTTGTGAGACATAATGCAACAATGTAACAATGAAACAATGTAACAATGTTCTTCTGAGTTTCCAGTGTACCCGCTGCTTATTGATTCTAGTTCCGAGAGTGATAGCTGATCGAATTGTACTGCTACAGAAGTATTCACATTGTGAAGTCGTAGGCTTCCGCGGCCGGAGTCATGTGGATGATCTTGGCTGTCCGGGTGACGCCGCGTCGAAGGCTGTGTTGCCGACGTTTCGACCATCATTTCGTGGTCTTCCTCAGGCAGACCTTGGTCAGGCCTGAGGCAGGTCTTCCTTGGCAGACCAGCCCTGAGGAAGACCATGAAATGATGGTCGAAACGTCGGCAACATAGCCTTCGACGCGGCGTCACCCGGACAGCCAAGATCATCCACTATTCACATTGTATTATTCAACAAGACAATAAACTGATACTTGTCAACAGTTACGTTTAAATATTGATTTAATTTAATCATAACAAATTCTAGTGGCGGGCTGCTCTGGTAAGTGGTTTACCATGATTTTTCTCTCGATCAATACCAGACCAATGCGGGAGCGAACGAACATCGAATGCGGGAGCCCTAACGAAGGAGCCACCAAACGCGTACGATCTTCCATTCCTCATCTTTGCCCCCTCCTCTCCCCTTATATACACACGTAATGCACTACATTATCACACATGTCGGGATCCCAGTCGGGAGCTTAGAGCAGGTCCTGGGTGGTGTTATACCTCACTGGGAGATGACATTTAGAGAGAGCCCTTCCACAAGTAGACGAGGTCGGCGCTGGATATCACGTTTCAGTGGGGAGAGAAGCATCTCTTCCCAGGATATAATATGCACTACACTTATAAAACTAATGACCTTCGAATTTGATACTCCAGAAAACAATAAATAATCATCCAATCGCTATAAATATTGGTTCATACGTCGTAGAGTTGGAGACAAAATTAAAATTATATGTTGCCAAGTTTTGCTAATTTATAAAGATATACTGTTTCAGTATATGGAATTTTATAATAGAGTTGTTGTTGATGAAGGATAACGAATCAAATTGTCATGACATATTTCTTCGTTGTTTATAAAGCGAATGGCATAAGTTCAAACGAAGTACATATCGGAAAGCTACTGACTTGATTCGCTCTCTTTTTAGATCAAACTTTCAGATAGAACTCTCATATCATTCATAAAAAATATTGTTACAGAGTATTCGACAATACAAAGATGAATTGTGGAGGAGATATCCGAAGCTTTGAATCGAACTCCTGTTGTTTAAGATACAGATTGATAATAAAAGATGCAATGTTTTATAATTGCGTTTGGATTTGATTTTTAACTCAAAATATTTCAGTTAAATGTAATTTCCTGATTAAATTTTATGTGTTTACATAGTTTTCAAATAACTTTTCTTATTGCTGATGGGTTCAATGTTATTTCCTTAACGAAACATTGTATTTCTTGTTATGAACTCATGCATTGCGTGTTTCTCTGAATGAGGTAATTACGCCATTGGCAGGTTGTTTTTCCACAGATTAATGTAAATTAGATACTTTACCTATGCCAAAAATTTGTTTGAACTGTTTTCACTCCATTGTAACTTTGGCTAGAACAATACTTGCAAAAACTACTAATTTCTCTCTGTATTCAAAATTCAACAAGTATACGGCATCGGGTAGTGATTACGGAATTATGAAAAAGTGCACAGAATTCACTTCTCTCCGTAGCACGTCTCATACAGTTTTTAACTGTTTTTGACGTAAAATAAATAAGTAAATCGCTATTCATGGTCGAAATAGTATTCGGAACTTTTAGTTGCATAAATAATATGTATAAAATTCGAACATTTTGAAAGTATGCCATCAATTGTCGTTTTTTTGATTAAAAAAGATCCCTTTAGTCCATATTTATAATAGTATATTTATATCAGTCATACAATAATTTAGTATTATTGAATGGTATATTGACATTTTCGTTTTGAAGGTCCGTAGATGACGGACAGGTCTATTAAAGTGTTGATTCGAAACAACCTATGTAGGCAGTATGGCATTTGTCACATCGCAGGAAGTTTAATCTTTTGAGTGACGCTTTTATCTAAAGGTTCTATCTACCTCGTATTATAAAAAAATTTTGGAAACTGATATAGTTTTAGCAAAAGGTTTTCTTTCCTGTTGAGAAGACAAATGATAGCCAACGTCTGAAAGTTAAAGTACACATAACATTAAACTAACATTGTAACGTTAACATTGTTCATCATAGCATTACAAAGTAGTTGCGTAATATACGATTAATTTAATGTGCACTTTTGAAGTACTAACATTTAATGAGTTATTAACATGTAATGAGTCAACACATTTTTAATCTTTTTTAGAACTATTATTTAATGGTAATATTGAAAATGACCTAGAGGCTTGGGGTTGCCAGTTGACTATTCTATAGCATACACGTGTGGAAGCATTTACCTGCATTCCGTCGCCGAAGCTCTCGTCAGTAGAGACCGGAAAAATATGTAGTATGGAACGTCAAAATATTTACATAAATATGTAACGAAAACAGTAAGAATATGTAATAAATACGTAAATTCGGATATAATATGTAATATTAAAATATATTAATTATAAAACACATTACATAATACGAAATTACATTTATAAAACATTTCCTGAACAAATTTTAAAAATAATACAAACATTATAAAACTCATTTGGGGAGCACAAGCTGATGCACACTTTGCACTTTTCATAGCTAAAGGTGAAAATGATATTAGTCGCTGACTTGCACCTCCCACCACTGAGATAACTGAAGCAGACGCGCCGGACACTGAGAACATCCTACGCGTTTTCATACCGCATAACTGCAGTAATAGGGAAGGAAAGTGCTGTTTGTTATAAATACTTCTTTTCATAAAAAATATGTATAAAATGGAGAAAATTGATTGAATAAAAAGTATTTTGTGAAAATTGCCTAATATGTAATATAGTGCTAAATATGTAAAAATATGTAACGAAGTTGTGTTATGTCGGTGACGATTCACCAAGATTACAATTTTGAGAACGGTAATTAGAAAAACAAAAAAATGTAATTACTATGGGGAGGATTTTGATGAAATGTCAATTTTTCTTTTCACTTTAGAACAATGCTGTTTAGTATAGAAATTCATTTTAGGTTATGACAAAAGGAAATGATGCATTGTTATAGGTCATTATTTTGCATTTTTTGTCGATTTTGATTAATAAGTCATTTTTTCCCTTTTCCCGTCATTTTTAATGCTTTTTTTGCTGATTTAGTCGACTTTAGTGTCATTTTTAATGATACTTGTTTCAAATAATATTTAGGAAATACAACAAATGTTCTTCACAGAATTACTCAGTAGCCTATTCGATTTGTTCGCTCAGAAATTGTTTTGTCAGCCGTTGTGAGTATATAATTATTGTGACATATCAGCGCCATTGCCCGTTCGGCCGATTTCGGGATAACTAAAGACAGATATTTCCTGGTAAAGAACAGTCCAAAACGAAAGTTTGCAAGCTGAGTTCACTCGAACGAATGGAAGAAGCCTCGATTACAACAGTAACGTATCCAACAGCTTCAGTTGTTCACCCGAACTGATTTTCATAAGCCTTTTTACGTCATTTTTCTTTGGTTTTCGGGCACTTTTAAAGCATACTACGAGCATTTTATAGATCGTTTTTGGCGGTGTTTTAGGTCATCAAACTCCGCTCCCTAGTAATTACATAAAAGTCCGGTCTCTACGCATCATCGGCAGGCTGCGTGCCCTGCAGGTGACCGCGGCCACGGCCCACTGTGCCACCGCAGGTGTGGCGCCTGCCGCCGCCACAGGTCTCGCGCACCGCGTTATCCCGGCGTTAGCGCTCCCCGTGACGTTAACGCCTGCCGAGCTGTGATTGTGGCGGGCGCAACGCCAACGCCGGAGTGCCCCCGCAACACCTTTTTTTTTTGTACCCCAGGTGACGAGATCGCGTTCGGCGGTCTACCTTATTACGTGCTGGGAATGGCCCACCGCGCGCGTGGCACACGAGGTTCAAATGAACCGTGTGGCGTGCGTAAAAATGTGGAAATCAATACTTGGAATCTCGTGTATCTTTGGAGATCCCAACTGAAGTGATTAATCTCATCACAGAAAATGTTCGAATAATAATAATAATAATAATAATAATAATAATAATAATAATAGTAATAATTTTTTACGAAGGTTAAATTTGTTAATATTATTTACAGGTTTGCCTTTCTATATTTTTGTGATTCTTGGAAGGTCCTTTGGTTTTTCAGGATTTATATTTGATCAATTTTATTATAATTTTTTTACATTTTTGTACATTTTTTTAGAGAATCTAAAAAATTATAATAAAATTGATAAAATATAAATGTCTGCTTAAAAAACCAAAGGACTTCCAAGAATTACAAAATTATTATTATTATTATTATTATTATTATTATTATTATTATTATTATTATTATTATTATTATTATTATTATTATTATTATTGCTATCAATATAACGTGTGTCACTAGACTTTTTTGTTACGTAATTTTACTTAAAAAACAATGGGGTGCTTACTATCACTACTAAAAAAATATGTTTATTCCTGAGTGCTATAAATTATTTCAAAAAATCGCAAAAACATTTTTATTATCTCCACGTAAACAAAAGTGAAAATTTTGAATCGAACACTTCCATCGGCTTCTACGCTCAATAGGAATAGTTAATTTATTCAGTTACTTTAATAAGATTGTTGTCATGAAAACATAAACAAATTAGCCTCTTCAGATACACGAAAATTGGAATTGAAGAAAAATAAAATGATCAGAAGTCGATTATATTTTAAAATACTTAATTCAGTTGTTGTTTGTTCCAGAAATAATGAATTGGATGACGCTCGGTGTATCTGTTGTGCATACAATATAAAATGCTACATTTTGTGGCTAAAACTGTAGAACTGTCGCAATTAATGTAAAAGTTTATAGTTCAATAAATGCTTAGATAGGAACTTACAATTATTCACAAGTTTGCATAAACAAGAACACATCAAACAATGTAAAACAATTTATAAGTATTTCATTGTGCAGATAAAGGAAAAAGTAACATATTGGCATCATTGGACATAAAAATAAAATTCTTGAAAAGTTAATGAAAATGCAATAGATCTGAATTTTATCTAACAGGTTTTTGTAGAAGGTGTTATGATTAAAACATTTTGTTTGTTCAACGCATATGACGTATGCTATTTCGAATTTCGGTGTCGTTCTGGTTCACCGTGTTTCGTTGTATCCAGTGGGTAGAGTGGCAGTAGTTCTTAACTGCTGAGTTCCAAACCACTAAGTGTACGGTCATGGAAAGGTCGTAATGATAACCATGAAAAGCATCGATAAATAGAATGAGAATATGGAGCACAGTCTACATATCAACAGAAAAGCCGTGGAGCTGATAATTAAATGGTGTGGAGCAATGAGAGCAGTCATATTGGTCATCTTATTTTCGAAACAATTAAAGCTTAATATTTGAGCATTATTTGGATGACAAGAAACAGCTCTAATTGTTAAACAAACCATTAAATACAATACTTACAACCATTACAAATTTTGAATAATTTTGGATTCTATTTAAATATTGTAAAGAATTGCCAACATTTCTTGAATGACTGTATTTCGCTTCTTTCTTTTAACGTATTCATTCTCAACTTACTGGAATACGGATTTAGAGACACGTAAATCTGTTTACAATAAATCAATAAAAAAAGGCACTAAACAAAAACGGATGGATCTCTTGTGGATCTTTAATAACACTACAAGATTTTTTAAAAATGAGAAAATTTGAAGTACAGATGTGCATCATGTAAATTACGAAAAAATGTAGATTAGAGTACTATAGTACAATATTACAATAATTTATTTGTAAGAGTCTTACAGTTACATGTTGTTTCGCAGCTTCACTTTTCAATTTCAAATCTCTATTTTTATAATTACATCTTGAGACATTTAGAATGTTATTTCACATGATTTCTAGCTCCCTTTTTTAAATATTTCTTTAAACACAAGTTCCACCATCACTTTGGTTTCCCAGTTCATTCCCCGTTTGAAGTAATAAAACATTTGTGCGTCTTCTACGTTGGCGAATACCCGGACGTTTGTACAGTTAAAAAAGAGTTTTTTTAATTATGGTACTAAAAATTTAATGAACGAGACTCTCCAAACATTTACCTTACCTCTTAACGCGCTTAACCTTATTGAACTAAGAAGAATGACGGCATTTGAGCGCAATTATTGAAATAAGAATAATATTTATGGAAGCAATTAACTGAAATATTTAAAATTTATTTTCTGTTAATAAGATAATTGCATTATTGTTGCCGTTTATAAATTGTGCTGTAAGTAATTAATGACCTGGGGTCATTGTAACAATGACGGGATATTCGCCTGGATTCACCCGAGGAAGCTAGGGAAACCAGTGAAAGCATCATTCTTGTAGAATTATCATGTAGACTATACCTGACCTACAACCTTGGTTCTTCGCGGGCTGCAAAAGCAATAATTGCCACAACATTATTTACAATTAAAACAAATTCATATATCATCCATTAAGAGTAAATAATAACTTTAAATAAATTTCATTCAGTGGATTATCGACATCAGTGACATTGATTATTAGAATTCCTTGAAATTTCAAATTTGAATTATTAATTTCTTTCAAATTCCATATAACACATACGATGGTCAGACGCAAAATATTTTTGTGACGAAATATTCGACGCCTGTAAGTTTTTCCCTTCCGGATCAAAATATCTAGTTCACAATGAGTTCAAAATACATACATCAAACGATTCAAAAAGCTATCAATAATGTACATTTTTTTCGGGAGTCACTTGGTTGAAGATTTGAGAAAAAATAGTAGGTCGTATTCTTTGGGATGTGATCTTTGGATTATTTAACGTAGGAATACAGGAGTACAAATTTGACGAGGGCGCGTAATGCTAATAAGGGGCTTAAAGAGGCCGCCGACCCCTCCCCTGGGGGCGAGCAGCGGCGCCGAGGAGCCGTGAAGGGGGCGGGGTGCCCGCCGGGGAGGGCTCCATCTCCTTTACTGCTTTAGAGCCCCCGCGCCGCTGCGCCGAGCCGCTGTAGGCGCAAGGTGCACACGTGGCTCGCCCTACCGCCCCTCCCCTCCCCAACCCCGCTACTCCACGCCCCTTTCTCCACCGTTCATACCACTCCACGCTTCATCCCCGCTGCTCCACGCCCCTCTCTCGCGCCATCCGTGCCACTTGATGCCCCATCCCTGCACTGTCCCCGCCACTACATGCTGCATCCCCGCTTTTCCACGCCCCTTTCGCGCCATTGCGATGCCCCATCCCTGCACTGTCCACTACATAACGGCCCCATCCCTGCACTACATACTTCATCCCCGCTGCTCCACGCTCTTTCTCGCGCCATCCATGCCGCTTGATGCCCCATCCCTGCACTGTCCCCGCCCCTACATGCTTCATCCCCGCTGCTCCACGCCCCTTTCTCGCACCAACTCTTCCATTTTTGGCCCCAACCCTGCACTGTTCCTGCCACTTGCACTGGTCGTTCCCGCTTGGCGACGCTGGACTTCACACCTTATCCTCGCTACGCCATGCTCTTTCCCGCATCATCCACGAGTTTCCACGCCCCATCTCCGCAACATTCGCTCCAGTCTATGCATCATTCTGTTTCGTACCCGGCATTCCACGTCATATCCCCACTACTTCATGCCTCATCCAGTCAACCCAGCCACATTTTCTCCCTTTCCCCGCCTCATGCCCGCCATTCCACATCCCATTCTTACCCCATCCTCGATGTTTTATGTGACTCCCCGCTTCTCACCGCCTCCCCACGCCTCATTCCCGCTACTTCATGCGCCATCCTACCAATCTTCCCATTCCGTCTCCATCCCCGCCTCGTCTCCGCTACGGAAAGCCCTGTCTCCGCCTTATCTCTGACCCATCCGCCCGTATTCCCGCCTCTTCCTCGCCCCATCGCCGACCATCCTCATACCTCCCAAATTTACTTCAGCCATTCCACGTAGCACTTCCGCTTAATCCTCGCCCCACGCCCGCCAATCCACGCCCCTCTCCGCTCTATTCTTGGCTCATCGCCACTCTCCACCCACTTCGGTCAACATTTCGCTCCTGACCCCGCCGCTTTCTCTCGCTCCTCTATGCTCGACCCAACCCCCGACCTATCCTGATACCTACCCAGGACCCACTCCCTCCCCGCCATACTCCCGTTCCACCCTTGCCGCCGTTCAGTTCTCCCCGCTCCGCTCTCCCCGCTCCACTCTTCCCACTCCGCTCTCACAACTAGTGATGGAAAATGTTACCTAAACATCCATAAATCGATGTTTCGATACATCGCTAAAAGGTTTTCGATGTCGATGAAAACATCGACGAGAAAACATCGAAGTTTAAAACATCGACATACACGAATAAACATGCAATTTTTCTATCCATTTTTAATTATAGTACGTAAAAGGAATATATTTTATTGTTTGATTAATAGTATGTAAAAAGTCTTATCGAATGTAAATAATAAATTAACAATAATAATGAACATCGTGTTTTGCTGTCGATTTCGTGATTCACTGTGGATTCTGGCAATGACACACCTGGCGATAACATACATTCATAACACGAGCAGCTCCCAAACTTCCTCAGATTGCACAGGCGAAATGTGCAGCGTGATAAAGAGGATGACGCAAAACAAACGATTTTGCTGTGGATTGTTGCTACTCTACAACGTACTCCTTTATATAAAAAAAAATAAAAATTAAAATAAACATAAATGTTTTGCAACAAAATATCGATGTTAATACATCGATGTTTCTGGTGGAAAACATCGATGTTTTTGCCATCCCTACTCAAAACTTCGCTCTCCCCCACTCCGCTCTCCACTCTACCCGCTACCCTTCCCAGCTTTGCTTTCCCCGCTCCGCTCTCCTCGCAGCTCTTGTCGCTTCGCTACCACCTTTCCGCTCCCTTGCGCTTACACGCGTCTCCCCGCTCCGTAATCCCCATCTTCGCTCTCCACACGTCTTTCCCCACTCCTCGCTCCGTGCTTCCGGCATCCTGCTTCACGCTCCTCCCTCTCCGCTCCGGGGACCACGCTCTTTGCTCGCAACTCCCACTCACAACTCCGCTCTCCCCGCTCCCCTCTTCCGCGATCCCCCCTCCCCGCTCCGCGTCCCCTGCTTCGCGCCGGAGTTTTAATTGTCCGGTCTCCGGAGCCTAAAGTTGGCCATTTCAGCTTCGCGAATTACGTTAATTCGGGTTCGCGAGCGAGCGCGCGGGCTCTGCCGCCACCTGCCGCCACCGGCACCACCACCACCGTCACCACCGCCGCCCTCCACCGCCGCCGCCGCCGCCGCCACCGCCGCCGCCGCCACCGCCGCCATCGCCGCCGCCGCCACTACCGCCGCCACCGCCCCCACCGCCCCCACCGCCCCCACCGCCCCCACCGCCCCCACCGCCCCCACCGCCGCAACCGCCACCGCCACCGCCGCCACCGCCGCCACCGCCGCCACCACCGCTTTCGCCGCCACCGCCTCCATCGCCGCTACCGCCGCCACCGCTTCCGCCGCCACTACCGCCGCCACCGCAGCCAGCGCCGCCACCGTCGTCACCGCCACCACCGCGGCCCCCTCGCCACCGCCACCATCATCAACACCTCTGCTTCCGCCACCACCGCCGCCACTGTCGTCACCGCCGCCCTCACCACCGCCACCATCACCACCGCCACCATCACCACCTCTGCCGCCGCCGCCACGGCCGCCACCCCCACCATCGCCGCCGCCGCCGCCACCGCCAACGCCGCCATCATCGCCAACTCCGCCGCCGCCGCCACCATCGCCGTCACGGTCGCCACCCTCATCACCGCCGCCACAGCCACCGCCGCCGACACCGCCAACGCCGTCATCACCACCAACTCCGCCGCCGCTACCATCGCCGCCACGGTCGCCACCCTCATCACCGCCGCCACAGCCACCGCCGCCGACACCGCCAATGCCGCCATCACCACCAAGTCCGCCGCCGCCGCCACCATCGCCGCCACGGTCGCCACCCTCATCACCGCCGCCATCATCACCACCTCCAACTAATGAGAGAGGGCCCCGCTTGCGCGCACGTGCTGCTGCCAACCGACTCGCGAGTTGGCCTCCAGACGGGTGTTTGGGTACGAATTCTCGGGATTAGCCACAAAGCGAATCTATTATCAAAGACGCCACGTAGCTGATGGGATCACACACGTTGTCTCATGAACGTCAAATTTATTCCATACATTTTCAGTTTATCACCAGTCTACAGTTTTATTTACTTTAGCCAACAGTTTTGGTGGTGCAAATATTTCGAGACACAATAATCGTAAGAACGTAGTTTTTAACATGCAATCGTTACTTTTAGCAAAATGTTTTTTATTCGTAATTTACTCCTTGATATGAAATTGTAATCGTTACTTTGTAGTAATCGTTACTTTGCATGTAGTCAAGGATATTTAATTTAAATATGCCTGTTTAGTCCTTTTCGCTCGAAAACAATCTCGTTCGTCGCTAACTAAATTAGTAGGTGAGTTCATTTAGTTCACACACTATGCTGAAAGAGAGGCTTCCGTCCACGCTATAGGAGAATTTTCGTGGCTCCATCCCAGCGCGCTGAGAGAAGATTAGTTCGTTTGAACTAGTTGGTTCATCAACGACATATGTCTACCGGTACTAGTAATTGTGATAGTGAGTTTACTAATTACATTTTGAAAATGTAATTTGTATTTGTAATTGAGTAAAATATTTGGCAAGTAATTGTAATGATCCCAATTACTTTTTTACGTACTTTTCCCATCACTAAAGATCGTCTGACTTCACGAGACTAGTTAATTCTTCTCCGTTTGTCACAAGAGATTCGTTGTCTCACCAATCATGAAATTGATTATTTGCATTTTCAATTTTCCGAGGGTTTGCAATTTCGATCATTACAGTAAGTATTGTTTAGGAATCTTTGTATCGCCCGAAGTATGCGATGTTTAATATCCATTTTTCTGAATGAAGTGATATTCATATCCTTTGAATGAGTGGTGGGACGAGTAATAAACACATTGTCAATATATCTGAAAGAATTATTCTCCAAATTACTATAATATTTTGTAATAAAAGCTCATACGTAGGAAGTGAAAACAACACGGATATCGAAACTGACATTAAAGTCTAACTGTAAAAATCTGGACTTTTATGTGTGAAACAGGTATTAAAATGCAAACATTAAAAATTGAACAAATGAAATGTGTAAGTGAATTTTGGGGAAACTGTCATATTGTTTTCTCGTGTAGAAACATTAATAAAGCAGTGGAAAGTGACGCGCACGTGCACGTCATTCCGAATGGATTCACGAATTTCAGGAATATTCCACCCCATCTCTTCGGAGAAATTGGCTGCATATTCAAAAATCTCCTTACGGACAAACGTACGACTCACGAACGATCTCCCTTTAAAAAACACAATAAAAAGGCAAATTGCGTCTGAATTGAAGAATATGAACTTTGATATTATTTAACAAAGTGATTTACATAGCCTGAAAATTCCAATTAACATCGAAGCTGTTTTATGTAAGCAATTTCTCACTGCGTGCGTCCCATAATCTAATTCCTAAATTGAAGACGGGGGGAGAGACGGGTGCAGCTACACAAAAAAAGGGCTCCCCGCGAGCCCTGCGATCGTCGTGAAAGGGACAAGACGGAGGGCTCAACTTTCCCCAGAGATTGCCCCTGCTGTGTTTATGCGACAAGTTTTCTCCCCGGAAGGGTGAAGATCATAAATCTCTATAGAAGTAAAGTGTCATTGCGGCCGGGCGACCATCCATCACGAAGCGATAAGTAATAGCGTATTAGCATAGGCGAGCCCGTGACAGCCCGGCCTGCACAGTGGGCCCAAATGACAGTTCGCGCACGCACAGCGAACGCGAATGCGATTGCGTCTCAAACGGCACTCAGATTGAACAAGATTTTCTTTCAGTAAAGAACCAATAAACCCGACTGTATTTTTTTCCTGACTAAGCTTGAGTTTTATTAGGACACCCGTGAAAATGATAATATATGCTGTATTACTAAATATATGAATTAATATTTTCACTGTCGACCAAATGATCGGGATTTTTTACAGTCGTCGGAAAAATATGTGAAAACGTGAGTGTCGTGTTAAAAATGTAGGTAGCTTGGAAAGAAATTTTATAGATTCCGATTACAATATTTAATTGCAATATATGTATATAAACATAGTAATGTGCTTCATTAGTGACGTACACTAATTAAGTTCATTTCACATACACACACTAATGAAACACATCACGAAAGTTTCATCAATTTCTATACGATTCCCTTAGGTATATTTTAATAGTAGCCTTCACTGGGCATACCTCGGTGGCTTGTTGGTTACCGTGCTCGCTTTCCACGGCGAAATCCCGGGTTCGATTTCCGGCCGAGGCAAGTTATACCTGCGCGTATACCTGTGTTTCTTACAAATGTTTCAGTATCTATTGCTGTGGGACGTTGAGAAAACCCACCCTAAGACCAATATATACGGTGAAGGGATGCCTTCGTGCTAACCATATGAAGCCCCTATCTCATGGCCGAGAGGCTGGGTCACCGGTGGTCGGCCAAAGCTCGTAGCGGGCTGTCGAGCCATAGAACAGAAATAGGAACACCCTCAACAGGGAGATGTCAAAGGCCCAATTCAGAGTTTCAATTTTTTAGAAATCTGAAAATCCTTGATTTTGATGATGGTGTGAATTTTGCAAATTATTGCAATATATATATATATATATATATATATATATATATATATATATATATAATGCAATTTTTATAGAAGTGTTTGTTAGAATGTGAGTTATCACTGCGTCTCTGGGTGTGTGTAAAATAATCGACGCTATTTACGCGAAAGCTAAAAATTCAGAATACATTTGTGAAGTAGTTGGTATTTTATGCCATACAATATAATATAATAATGCTATGTAATGAACGTACATCGGCTTTTATTTGACGTACAAATATAATGTTTCGTAATCAATATTAATTTCAAATACTTTTACCAATTTTTCTATTTTAAATCATATAACTTGCAAATGAAACGTATTTTTGTTTAAACAAGTAAAAAGATGTATTAATTGATATTTCAATTTATTAATTTACCAATGTTTTTATACTTCAATGAAATAAAAATTTGACCTGTGAGGGCCGGAGCCCCTGCCCCATTCGACATAGGAGCATTCACATATTGGTTAGGGTTAATTAAGAAACGAAATTCTTCAAAGTACAATCCATAATCTCGATATCACCTGAACCCCAAACTACTACTACTTTATCACTCGTAATTACTAGCAGTTCTAAAATAATCATGACCTCATTCTCCAGGTGGAATTTATGACTTATATTAAGGTAGGCTAGTATGTTTTAATAATACTAACAATTATAGTTATAGAAATAATTATATCATAGGAGATTGATAATCGTTACTTTTTTAGCGTTAATTGTTCCATACACCGGTATCAGTGGTGAAGTCGCGTCCAACTTGGTGAAGTCGAAGGGCGCATCCTGTATATGCCATTGGTGAACTCATCATGTTGTTGTAGGGTGGTTGGCTTTTCATATCAACGCGCACCACATCTTGACATGAACGTAAGCATAATAATTTGTTTGTCATTATCGTTTACACGTCTTGATCTCCTCTACCATGTGTCGTAGCCTAGGATTGTATCAATCATGTACAATGGATTTTCGACCCCTTTTCGACCAGTGTGTGGGCGGGGTGGGGCGGGGCTGGGCTGAGCGTAGTGCAAGCGCGAGGCCCGGTGGCAGCCGAGGGCGACAGTGCCAGCCCCGCCCCCGCCCTCGTCCCCTCCGCCGCCGTAGAGCCCCACAGCGCCCCGGCGGCATTTTACGCGAAGAGTAGTATTAGCCACGCCTATTACCTGTGTAAATGAGCTTCCCGGCCACCTCTGTGGGCGCCGCCTCGCCGCCGACGCGGCCGACGCCGCCGCGGGGCCCTTGCAGCGATCTCTATGCGCCGCCGCCATCGCCATCGCCTCAACTGGTCAGGCCAACCAGACAGGCACTGCCGCAGGCACCAGGCCGGCGTTCCTGCCGCTCTTGAACCCTTTACACCCCCTGCCGTCCCTGCCATCGCTGTCATAAGTGCCACCCCTCTTACTACTGCTATGGCCATCGAAGGCTGGCTCGCGGCGCAGAGCGAAGTCGCCCGACTTTCACCAAGGAGATCCGAGTTCGATTCCCGTCGATCCCCGGACAATTTCGTGTGAAATTTGTTCCGACGAAACGAGTTCGGCTGCTTCACAAGGGCTAGACCAACTCTTATTAAGGGTCCTAAAGCTTACCCTATCCCAATTCCTTCTCAGTTCTGGTCGCTGGGCACGTGAGTGAGAGGCGCGTACTCGGAGATGCTACCTGGCGGTCCTGACACGTCTTACGGTCTACAATCTTTAATATAAAAAAATTAAGGAGGATTACTCCAAAATTTACTACGTTCTACGCCAAGTTCTTGGCTTGTCAACGTGACAGGGAACGTTGCCACAGAATTGTGACAGAACGTTTAAAACAAAAGCACTAGATACAACCGAGACATATACAGCAACAGTTTCTGAACCATGATAAAGAGTGCGGTAGTCAGAGGTACCGCCACCCTCCCACCCCTACCGCCATCGCCATCGTCCCAGCACTCCTTGTCAGCAAAGTCACTGTAGCCACCGTCATTAAAACAGTCCAGCGTAGAGACAACCAGTGCACGTGAGAGTCAAAGGATCATGAACAGTCACAGACATTGCAACCCTCGCCACCTTCCTCCCTCACTCTCTTGCCTCTCCCATATTACTACCAATAACTTTTTTACGTTCCCAGTAAATGAAGCCGTGGAGCAATACCTGGCGGGCCGATTGATTTTGAGAGGCGGATAGTTACCCGATGTTATGATGTGAATGGAAAATATAGAAATGGGGGAATGAAAGGCTAAGGAAATAAAAGAACCTCGAGGGAACCAGCCACCTACATTCTTGGTCAACCACAATAATCCACCTGTAATTGATCCCGTTATGCCCAACTGGATGTCCAGCGGACCACGGATGGCTACCACAACTATTCTTGTCTCCACCGCCTCCTGATAGCTACGCCAAGTAATCTGTCTTCTTAAGAGTCACTACTACCAACATCACCCCCATCATCCCTTCCGCCACCATTGCCGCCACCGCCACCTGCCAGATGTACCATACTTTTCCTCCGCGCTGTTCAACTTTTATCGTGGTCACTGCTCTACAAAATATCCGTAAGTAATACCCGGACATCATAATTTATTTACAGAGTGAAATGTATATGAAATACTTATATACAAATAAAAGTAAAGGATGGGGATAATTCTAATGTAATAATATACTGTATATAATCATTAGGATAAGTCTCTTTCGAAACGCCATATTCATTGTATTCATAAACTGAATTTTTGGTTATTGATTTATTTAATTTGCGCCAACTTATATGAAACATATAACTTATTCCAAATATTATATATTTGTTTTAAATAATGAAAACATCCGTAAATTTAAAATGATTACACATACTTGTACTTGAGGAGAGAGTTGCAAGGGAAATTCTCTTTTCTGTCAATTCATTTTAGTCTCTCCGAATTCTGTCATCTGCCCCTCCCTTTCGTATGCAAAAGCTTCCTCACCTATAATGGCGTCTCCTTTCTCTTGCCCGACTTCTCGGGCATCCACTGATCTACCTACCCTAACTGTGTGTGCACGTACCATCCTCCCGTGTTCCTTCCTTACCCATTTCGCATCACTCGCGCTATCTCTTTGACTTGTGCATCGCCCGTCACTTCTGCCACTGACATCTTCGCTCCTCCCACCAGCAATCAGAGTCCCCATCTTCAATAACTTTACCTCTTGCGGAAACTCCGTCGCTGCGGTCTTTCCCTCTCCGACGCCGTCTACGCTTCCCTTCCCACCGCCCCCTGACCGCAGACGCTTTTAATGGGGGATATTGTTTCCTTAATTAGAGTAAATAGGGGTTAAATTAAACGGGCATAACTCATTCCGGCGACGAGATACGCCCGCTCCCCGTTATGAATATTTCGGTCCACTTTCATACAAATGGGGCTCTGGCTTTTAAATTAAATACGCTTTCTTTTTTATTTTTATTTTTTTCGAGATTTCCGTTTCTTCCGCTGGAATACGAGGGTTGTAAAAAGAATACGATCGTCTTTGCGCGGCTGATGCAGCGAAGGAGATGGCGGCGGTGTGGAGAAGGCGGTCGGCAGGCGAATTTTCCGAGGCGGCGTGGCTTTCCCGTGACGTGGAGGAGATATTTTTAAATTAAAGAAGATGCGATGTTAAGTCGCTTCTCTTGTATGTAATGTGAATAAATAACGCGGCTAGGTTTGCCTAAGGAAAAAGACGAGAGTTTGGAGTGAAGAGAGGCAGCGGATGATAAAGGTGTATTTAATCTCGCGAGAGTGGGGGGGGGGGGGAAGGAAAAGGTAAAGGCAGAAAAACCAAACTGTAATTTCATTTCTAATTTAAGAGATTGTATGTGTGAGGGTGCTCTTTTTGTCCTGTTTGAAAAGAGGCAAAAATTTCATTTTGCTTTATTCATGGTGCTTTATTAGCCTCAGTTTCCTGTTGATATTTGTGAGAAAAAGTATTCATCGTTTTGAGTTCTCTTTTTAAATATTACTCTTTATAGGTTTTTGAGCCTGCATCAGAGATTTATGAGAAATTTCACATAAAGATATAGTTTCTTATTGAGAATAAAATGAGTCCGTTTAAAGATTTGTTTAATTAGAACACCAAAGAATTAAAGTGCACTATTAAAGTTTGTAATATATTTTTTCGTTTAGTTAACAAAATATGCTCATTAATTACTTGAAAAATCGTTCATTATCTCTATGTTAATAGCACGCGTGCAATTAAAATTCCACCGTGGAATTAAAACTCCACACCTATAAATCAGAATCCAGAAAAGTAGACACATCGTTTAATTGAGAAATTATAACACAGACGTAGCAAAGGTATTTCTAGTCGGCTATGAAGCATTAACAAAAATGTACATCACAGAGTACGTACCTTCAACAAAGATCGCGTGCAGTTCGTGACCCTTTTGTTACAGTACTCGCGTACTCCTCCTGTAATCTCGTGATATTGATCGTAGAAAGCATGGAAAACTACCGAGTAGAGCAGCCGACTACTAGAATTCTCCTCCAGAGAGCGACTGAATTCAGCCTAGCTATCAAGCTAGTGTTGAAAACACGACCACTGTCGAGTCTCGAACCTAGGACCTCCCGGTCAGAGGCACTGCAGTGACATCAGTTGATGCCTTGAACCACCTCTCGCGGACCTAATATTCGATGAATTGCGGAATAGATTCGTTCGAGATGCCAGAAATGTACGTGATGTTTGACATCGGTAAGTTAGTTGCGCCTACCGAAATCAAGCTTATACGTTGACTGCTTTGCGTCCCAACTAAGGCCGGTGCAGCATCCTATACAATGGGTCATTGACCTCAAGCTATCGTCCCTTTTCATCGTCATCGCCAGATCATCATCTCTCTCAATTTGGACTGGAACAACCGCTCCTAACGCACTCCCCCCAAACTGACATACACTTGCCTGACGGGCGATCGCTGCAATTTTGCGGGAATAACGGAAAGAAATCGAAAAAGACTTAGACAACAAGTAGGCAACTAAATACCGCAAATCTGCAACTCAGAAGCTTCCTTTCTTTGTCCTCGCAGGATGGCTTAAGCTTTACTTTTGCTAGTGAAAATTCACGTTTTTAATCTTCCATCCATTGATTTATATCATGCAATATACTAACAATTTATCTAACAGAGACAATATATCCCAATAGATGTTTATCAGAATTTGGTTTCGTAGGAAACGATTTCTTGAAAGTTTTTTTAATTTAAGGTCGCATCAACATCTGGGTCATTAGCGACCACTATTGGAGTTAACGTTATTGTAACTGTGAAGATGAAACGATATGGTGAGGATAAGGGGTGAAAACACGAACACAAATACAACTATACCCGAGGCGAGACTCGAACCCGCGATTCTTCGGTCCGACATCGCTAAGACAGTACTGCTTTAGCTATCTCGGACACCGAATCGACTGTTGGTTATTCTGCAGTAAATCTTTCTCATTTCAGCGTTGGGTTTACGCATACACCAAACGAACAAAATGTTTTGTTCTAAAAATTGATTATGACGGATCGATTCACTAATCATTAGACAACGTATTCAAGTTCGGGATAGGTGACAACACCTGAAGTGGGAGATGCCAAACATCGAAACCGCGAGGCGCGTTTCTTGTTTAACGGTAGAGATCTCGAAGTCTCTCACAATGGCCCAATTTTATGCGACCGGATTACGAGCTTCATTGAAAGGTTTTCACTTTCACTTTTTTAAACCGCCCTCAATTTTACTCAGTCACTCACTGTCTCTGCTTTTCATTTAGTTTCACTCACTGTCTCTGCAGCGTCTCCGGGAGTCCTGGGGTTCGAGTATGAGATTGGCAAGATTTTCGTCACTACTTAGGGCGAATTCAGCCACTGTCTTGAGGAGAGTTCTTGCAGACGGCTTTTTTCATCGGTAATTTTCGGTCTTTTCTCCGATGAATACCAGGAGAGTGCCAAAGCAGGACTTTTACCAACGGTCCACGGACCGCGCTTTATCTTCCCTTCCTTTTCCTCGTCATAGCCTCTCCTCTTATACTTACTTACACTACACGTGTCGTTATATCGCTCGGGAGCCTAGAGCCTGACCAGACTCGGGGAGATACTGGGAGTGCAAAATCCCGACAAACCAACGTTTAGGGCGGAGCTGGATCTCAATATCCAACGGGGAAAGAATCAGCGCCACCTCTCGGGTTAAAATATTCACTATATTAACTGGAGTAATGACTGTAGCAGTTGACGTTCCCGGAAATATCAGTCAATTCATATATTCAATGAAAGGAAATCCGCTGCCATCACTTAGCACAGGAAATGGTAGTTCCAGTATCTTGAAGAAAATACAACGCTCACGGGTTCCGTTTTCACGCCAGTTTGGTCAGCGGGTTGGTGGTCTTGTACGTTCACATCCACCCGGACGGGTAAAACAGCTCGAGTGAAACTGTCACGTTTTCCGTGGCTTATTACTCCACGGAAACTGTCCCCTTGTTTACTATTTGGCGCTTTTCGCGAGTGTCGGGTTGCAGCACCATCCAAGGGATTCACGAGCGGTAGTTAGAGCTCTCGCGGCGGAAGTGCTCGTTTATCGACTATCGACGCCGCGCGTTTAATCGAGACGGGCGCGCGCTCGATTGCCCGTCGCTGTGACTGCGTCGGTGGCACTTTGAACGCAGGAGGGAGGGAGTGTTTCGTGTTTCCCAGCGTGTCAACTGCATAGCCCATTAGTCCCGTAAGTCTCGTGCGAGATATAGCCGGGAGATGGCGGTGTGCCTCCCTATCTGGTGTGGGAGATCCAGTACCGACAGACACGTCGGCTCCCCGTGTGTGGGGGGGAAGCAAATGGTCGCAAGGCTTGGGGCTTTGAATGGAGCAGGTAACATCCACCCGGATCCCACTTGCTCGTCTGTACTCATGTCGTTAGTGTCAATGTGGGCGCCGTAAGAAGGCGATGCTAAGCTCTGAGTTGTCGGACTCACCCGGTGACCCACAAGTTGCCCGCCGACGTTTGGGTAAGATCTGCCGAGGGACTTGCTGCCAATCCTATATCTCAAGTCCGACGGAAGTATAAATCCCCCTGCTAGGGGGACAGGGGAGTATGAATCCCCCTGACTAGATTCCGGTGGTACTCACGTCGATAATTTCAAGATGGCGGCAGTGAGGAGACAGGTTGCGAGCCTCGATCCACCCGGATCTCGGTGCCGGCGGTCCTCAGATGGGCTCTTGGTTTCTCTGCCCAATTGAGCAGAGTTTCGTCCAGGCGTACAGGTGAGCGACGTTTAATTCACCTCCAGTGCTAGCCTGGAACGCTAATAACTCTGAGCTGGCAGAGAAGTTCTACCCAGGCACAAATGGCGAGGTTTCCGTGAAGGATACCCGCGTTGCGGCGGGATCCGGATATCAGCCTGAAAGTGTTCTTGGCTCCGAATGGAGTGCGGATAAAGGCCATGAGCGAAGGTGCCCATCGTGGGGAGAAATCCTCCAGGTAGAACAAGTTGTAGTTTGAAGTAGTAGCCCACCTCTCTAACCTGGCCAACTGTCTGAAGGAGAATTCTAGCTGCTCTAATCGGTAGTTTTCCGTGGTTTCTCCGATCAACACCAGGCGAATGCCGAAGCAGTACCCTACCAAACGGGCCACGGACCACGCGCGATCAGTCCTTCCTCTCCCTTGCCCTTTCCTCACCCCTTACTCACTCACACACAACATGCATCTACACTACCACATATTCAGACTGTGCTTCAGAGCTTACTTGTACTGGGGGGCGGTGCCCCCGCCAGGGGAGAGTTCTGGCTAGGGGGAAATCAATAAGCCGACGGTAGATCGACGCCGGATCTCGCCATCCAGCGGGGAAGATCACCACCATCTCACGAGAAAAAACATGCACTACACTTACGGACTAATGATCAACGCTGTCGACGTGCTCGGAATCACCTAACCAACCGCAACCAACCAATCAACCAAAAATCCAAACCTGGACAAGCTCAAAGCTCCCAACTCGTTCAACATGTCTCATAGTGTTGTGCATGTATGTAAGTGGAAGGAATAGATACAAGGATGAGTAAAGGAAACCTTCGCGCCCCGGTGCGTTACTCCAAAGTAATATCAGCACCACAGAAAACTACCTGTCGGTGCTGACGGCGCTGGAATTGTGCCCGATACGATATCTTAATTCGACCTGCGAACTAATCGTTTTACTTGACGTGTGTTTCCTGAAGTTGACGTAATACTCCTAACTATTTCAATGAGAATCGCTAAACCAGAACAGAAAACAGAATTGGAAACTTTGTACTAGAATCATTATTATATTTCATAATAAATTGCATTGCTTTTGTAGTGACGTCTTCTTTGTTAATAAATTTATACAAAATGTTATCATTGTATTAAATTATATTACTTGTTATTCAGATTGATGAGTGCTTACTGACAATAATGCTACTCAGTAATTCGCTCGATAATAAGATTCCGCTTGAGCGAAGACGAATTAAATTATAATACAAAATATATTTTCTATCATATTTTGAAAATCCATCCACCATTGAGCACCGCATCGCCATTCGATTGATGGTTTTCCAATATCTTGTGTCGTCCTGCAGTGGCGTGACGCCGCCAGCGGTAGATGACGTCTGACAGTGGGCTGCAGCTCGTCGCTCCATTGGCCATCAGGCGTTTGGCGTCGCCGAAAATGTTAATGACGCTCCATTAGCATAGCTCGCGCAACACGCCTCGGGCCCAGGCCCAGCGCCCCACTCCCCGCCCGGCATCCCCCAGTCCACCACCCCCCCTCCACAATCCCAGCCCCTCCCATCCCTGTCCACCACCTCCCGCCCCTCCCCACACCCCTCCCTCCCGCCTTACCCCCGCCCCTCCACCCCAACCACCAGTGGTCATGGAGGTTACCATTTTGCGCTGCGTCAAAGCCTGCCACAGAGATTTGAAGAATGTTGTATCATTTTATCTCCACTCCCCCATCCCCAGTCCACCACCCCGCCCCTCCACAATCCCAGCGCCCTACTCCCCCATTCCCAGTCCACCACCCCGCCCCTCCACAATCCTAGCGCCCCACTCCCCCATCCCCAGGCCACCACCCCGCCCACACACCCCAACCACCATGTGGCCGAAGGAGTGTTACCTTACTTGCGCTGCGTCAAAAACTGCCAAAGATATTTCGAATGTTGGAATCATTTTATCTTTAAATGTCCTTAAATATCCTTAAATGTAATCTATAATAAATAATATTGTTGACAATGACAACGCCTTCAATAATTTCAATTATGTGAATGTCAACTACAACTCACCACTGAATCAATATTTAAATGTCCCCTCTAGCGACAGAATTTATACATGGCAAATCGATAACGACGTGCACTTCCGCACTCCAACACGAAAACAACTTTTATCAGTGCTGTGCCGTTCATCACGGTAACGCATTCAATTACAAGAAGCTTTTATAAATTGAGTTTATAAGCACCAGTCAAAAATTGTCTTAATATTTCTATTTATGTATTAAAAATAATACTGGGGGCATACAAATTAAAAAATTCGCTGAATACTGATTGATTGATTTTTTCGTGATTCCGGGCACGTCAACTGCTTCGGTCATTAGTCCCGTTAGTGTAGTGCATGGTTTTTCTCAGGAAATAGCGGTGATCTTCCCCCACTGGACGGCGAGATCCGGCGCCGACCTACCGTCGGCTTTCCCCCTAACCAGGATTCTCCCACCAGTGGGACACCGCCCCAGCCGGGACAGATTGCGCGCGGTCCGTGGCCCGTTTGGTAGGGTACTGCTCCGGCATTCGCCTGGTGTTGATCGGAGAGACCACGGAAAACGACCGATCAGAGCAGCCGGCCGCTAGAATTCTCTTCCAGACAGCGATTGAATCCTGCCACCGTCAGGACTCGAACCTAGGACCTCCCGGTCAGAGGACCTGTAGTGATATGAATAGATATATCACTAATTGAATGAATAAAAGTGTGTAAAATAAATATATAGCGACATGGCAAACAATTATGCATATCTAAGCGAAATATCAAGCATGATTTGTCCCTGTTCTAGTCACCTCTAATCTCAATAGCTCTGCAGCTCCGAATATTACTCTCGAAAGTCGCACCATACTTCTTTCGAAAGTCCTCCGAATGAACGCTCTAGTGTCGGCAGTGCAGCAGAATGGAGTGGAGGAAGAGGAGGAGGACGAGTAGCCGAAAGACTGGAAGGATTTAGGGCTCGCCGAAGGTAGCCAACTGAAGGATGGAGATATAATTCGGAGGGGCGATCTGCCGTATGGCAAAATACACCAAGGACCAGATCAGTTCTGGATGATATTGCGTGCGCCAAAAGGGAGGCACCTCGCAGCTGTGGGAGAGCGAGCGTTTTTTACGTCAGCTGGTGTGTGGTTGCCCGGGTGCGTCAACTGCTGTGTTCATTAGTCCCGTTACTGTCGCGAGTGCTTTTTTTACCTGGATGTAGCGTTGAGATCTGCTGGCGAGAGTTTCCCTATCCATGTATTTTCGAGCAGCGGGACACCACTTCAGCCTGGCCAAAACCCTGAGACTGGCCCCCGACATGTGTGGTAGTGTAGTGCTTTTAAGTGTGTGTGTGTGTGTGTATTTAATGGGAGAGGCTATGACAAGCAGGAGTGACGAAATATTGGACGGGGTTTTTTGGTCTTACGGTCTTTAGTCCCGTTAGTGTAGTTAATATTTTTCCAAGAGGAGCACGACTGCTGGATGGGTAGATCCGGTGTCGATCTACATGTCAGCCGACGGGGAATTTCCCCGCTTCGAGAATCTCCTCCTACTTGAGTACTGCTCCATGACAAACTCTAAGCTCCTGAGGTGTGTGATGGTACATTACATTTAAGTATACGAACGTGTGAATAAGGGGAAAAGATAGGATAATTAAGAAACAACGTTCGTGCGCGCTCCGTGGTCCGTTTGTTAGGGCACTTATTCGGCATTCGCCCGGTAATGTTTACAGAAACCATGGAATATTACTGATCAGAGCAATCGGCCTCTAGAATTCTCTTCCAGACAGCGGCTGAATTCAACCTAGCTAAAGAGTTAGCGTCGAAAATTCACCTCTGTCGGAGTTCCGAGCCAAGATCTCCCGGTGAGCATTACTGCGAGTGGGAGGACTCGCGAGCAGTGAGTGTGTGTGTGTGTGTGTGGGTGTGTCTATGGGTAGGAAAACGGGAGTGAGAATGAGAGAATGGGAGGACGAGCGAGCAGGTGGGCGGGTGGATGGGTGACTGCAGGGACGCGACAGCGTGCGAACGAGCGGGTGTGATTGTGTGGGTGGAAGAACGGTCATAAAAGTGAGAGAGGCGAGTGAAACAGTGTGTGGGTGGGTGAACGGACGTGACAGCGAGCGAGTGTTTAGGCAGTTGAGAGGGTCTGTGTGTATGTGTGGGGGTGGTGAGTGAGCGGTTGAACGGACGAGACATCAAGCAAATGGGTAGCTAGACACGAGAGTGAATTAGTGTGTGGGTGGAAGAAGGGGCCCTGGAGTGAGGAAATAGACAGGAGTGCGAGAGTGAGTGGGTCTGTAGGTAGGTGAACGGATGTGATAGTGAGCGAGTGGGAGGGCGAGCGAGAGTGAGTGGATGTTTCGGTGAGTGAATGGACAGTGACAGCGAGCGAATGGGTAGGCGGATGTGGGGGTGAGTTGGTATGTGGGTGGAAGAAGAGACGTGGAAATGAGGGAAAGGAAGTGCGTGTGCGCGGGTGAGTGGGTCTGCAGATGGGTGATCTTGCATGGAAGTGAGTGGGAGAGCGAGCTAGCGGGTGAGTTGGTGTGAGGGTGGGTGAATGGCCGTGGAATTGAGGGAGTGAGAGGACGGCAGGTGAGTCGGTGTTTTGATGGGTGAACAGACGCGGTAGTGAGCGAGTGGGGAGGAGGATGAGTGGGTGTGTGTGTGGGTGAATGGACGAAGAACGGAGAGAGTTGGAGGGCTGGCGGGCTGGTGAGCGGGTGTGTCGATGGGTGACCGGACACGGCAGCGAGCAAGCGGGGAGGAGGGTGAGTGGGTGTGTGGGAGGGTGAATGGATGGGGATGTGAGTGAATGGGGAGGAGGGGGAGTGGGTGGGTTAATGGACGTAGAACGGAGAGAGTGGGAGGGCGGGCGGGCTGGTGAGCGGGAGAGTCGATGAGTGAAGGGAGCATGGAGGAGGGTGAGTGGGTGTGTGGGAAGGTGAACCTGCAGAAGTGTGCGGCTGCCAAGCGCGCGCTCGTCGCACGCAGCCGCCGCCTCTTGACCCGGCAGCGCTGCGCTCGACACACCCCCTCCCCTCCCCCTCCCCACCCCTCCTCCTCACCCACTCCGCCCCGCCCCCAGGCGCGCGTGCATGTGACAAACAAGCGATGAAACAGGCCCCGCGTTTCATTATCACGCCGCGGTACATGCCCCGCCGCCGCCTCCACGGTCTCAAGTTGTCCGCGATGGATGCGCGTGTTGGATGACGTCTGTCGCTGGCGCTGACAGGCGAACACCGTCGATGGTGTATCTTTTTGCATCCCGCAAAAGGTGGAGCGGGGAGAGCTCAAGTGGCTTGTGTTCGATGAATGCAGGTGATGGTTGGTCGGGCGGGGCCGTTGTGTTCTGCAGTACAGTGCTATTGAGCCATTGTTTATGGTTTGGTGAAAGAATGGGAACCTCTCCACAAATACTCCAGCCTCGGGGCCATTATTATTTTTACATCCATTTACATTCAATTTTGACCTGTTAGTTGTTCCCCTAGATTTTTAATACTTCATTTATTTCATTGGTTCATAAAAATAAACTACTGTCAATTAATTCTTACAAGTACCAGTGTCAAATTGATGATCCGAAATTAAAGGAGCAAGAATTGTGATTGCAAGTTTTGAGTTATTGTTCCTCGATATTCCAGACTGACTTATAGTCAGAGTCAGAGAAAAAACAATATTTGAAAAATGAAAGTTACCTTTGGCCGTGTTCGGAATTCAAGAAATTTTATTGTCACTTGTAATATTAGGTGGGAAGTGTGATTCCATATGATATAATGATATTTGATATCTCCTCCTATCTTATTTTGGGAAACTCGCCACAGAACTCTGAGAGTGTCTCAAGAATCGTGCAACTTGCAGCAGCATCCTGAGTATCCGGCTCTTGTTGGATATTTTCTTTGATCAAGGGAGGCACTGACAGACATTTATGCCCCATTCAAGGTTTCTAAGGATTTCACTGGATACACCTTTCGAAGAAAGGAGTACACTAATACTCATGGCCCGTTGTTAATGGTACTCATGGAATGGGCCCCTAGAACCAGGAATCGATCGAACAGAGCATTCGGCCTAAAGGATTCTCCTTCAAGGCTGATGGGTCATTTAGGTGTTGAAAATACGCGTACAGTGGGAAATCGAACCTTTTCGTGTTTCGTGCAAACTCGCGTCTTTTGGCTCGCAAACCTAGATCTTGTTGACAAATCTTCAGTTACGCAGTGCCAACTACATACGAATTGGTGGCTGGTTTATTATTTCCTGATGAACAAACGATAACTTGAAAATATGCGTATCCAATGACGGCTCGTAGTCATGCCATTACGGTGTGCAAAGTTTCTCTTCTTTCTTCCACTCTCTCTCTCTCTCTCTCTCTCTCTCGCTCGCTCGCTCGCTCGCTCGCTCTCTCCCCTCTCCACCTTTCTCTCCCTGTCTCTCTCTTCTCTCTCTCATCCCTCTCACGCTTTCTCTCCTTGTCTCTCTCTCTCTCTCTCTCTCTCTCTCTCTCACACACACACACACACACATACATTATATGCATGCATTTACACACATTAACATTAATAATGACAATTAAACACAAATCATCTTATGAAGTCTGATAGCATACCGAACAATTCCATTCCATGGTTTCTTTTCAGCAATTTGTTTCTGTGGCTTTTTCATTGAAATCATTGATTTCTTACGTTTCATATTTTCAACGCTATTCATTGTTAGTAGCACAAACACCTTTGACAGAAAAACGAACTCTCTGATTTCGGTTCCTCAAAACTCATTGAAATGTAGCCCAATACTTACGTTTACAAAAAACACTTGGGGTTTGAATACTTCGGAATGGTGTTGTAATTGCAACTCACTTTAAAACACAAGGGAATACACATATTATATACAATTAACATTTTTATGAATGCAACACTGCATAGCAATGCGTTCACGTTTCGCGCGCTAGTGTGAAAGCTAATTTAAGTGGAAAGATATCTCACACTTTCTTCGATCAATGTCACTCTTACTTCTGTTAAAAACGTGTGCACTCGACTGCTATATCCTCGAGACACGTCAAGGCATTTCCCGTGATCGCCACTTCGCCGGCGCCGTAGGAGCACCGCGGCGGGATTACTCCAGCGCACCATAAGCCACCGTTTGCCCCCCATCCAAGACAATACCCCGGTGATCGACGACAGAGCATGGTCTGTGGATGACTCGTGTAGTCGCGGTTTAAATGAAGTGCCTACAAGCATGTATAGTGTAAATAGTGTTTAAATGATTTCATGGATTGTGTTTATAAGTGTATTTGTATACTTTGACCAGTGTAAATAATGTAAATAGTGTACATTGTTAAAGTTGCAACCGCTGTTAAAATGATGTCGTCGATGCATATATATAGTGTAAATAATTTGTTTATGAGTTCATGTGTAATGTTAAAAGTGTATGTTGTTGTAAGTGTTATATGTGTATGTATTGCTTACCGTAGATAATGTAAATAATGTTCGTTGTTAGATTAAGTCAGGATGTAAGACAAAGTAGATTTAGATTAGTTTGTAAGAATCTAGTTTGTAAGCTAGGCCATAAGTTAGCTATGTAAATAGAATTTAAGAATAAATATTACTGTCTCGTGGCAGCCTAGGACGGCGTTTCCTCGGTCGCATTCTCCCGACTGTGCTCCCGCAGGCTTTCACGAAAGTAAGGCGGGCGGACCGGCAATCGCAGCTTCCGAATGGCGCGTATTTTGAAATACCATGTTTCGTAAATGCTCTGAAAGGACTTGTTTTCCCCTCTTGTTAAGAGATGTTTAAGACAAATGGCACTGAATTAATTTGGGTGTGCTCATGCGAACGTGCAAATACCCACGAGCCGCCACAGTGCGTATCGCATGCGCGATCGAACACCTATCGGCGTTTCAAACCTTCAAATTCTTCCTCGGCGGTTTCCTCGCGCTTCGCCGCTGCGCAGCGGCCGAACGCGTGCTGCGCGCATCTGCGCGAGCGTCGCGCTTCCAACAGCCGGGCGGAGCGGCCAGCGCCTGACAGCGCGGCGCCTCTGCGGACAGCCACGCCCCCCTCCCGCCCGCCCCCGGCCACGCCCACACGCCCGCTACTGCACCCACTATGGCGTGTCTCCGCACCCGCCCACACTCCCGTCCCTGAATTAGCTTATTCCCCCTTCCTTGTCCCCGGTTCCGTTCCCGTCGCTAGACCATCCTCGCTCCCGGCTTCAACCTTCCCCTGTCCCAACCCCTGCCCCACCCCCATCCCCGCAACCGCCTACACTCCAATCTCCTCACATACCTACACTTCCACTCTCCGACCTGGTCCATTCCGCACCCGCCCACGTGACCATCCCCGCATCTGTCGGCACCCTCCTGCATTGCTCCCGACTCTGTCCCCATCCGCGGATCATCCTCGCCTCCGACTTCGACCTGCCCGTCCCAATCCCTGCACAGTCGTGTCCCTGCAATCACCAACAACCCCATCCCCGCCCTCACCGATACTCCCACTCTCATCCCTGGATCACTACATCCCCATCCTTGCTCCCGAGTCTGTTCCCATCCCCGGACCATCCTCACCCCAGATTTCGACCTGCCCGTCCCAAACCCTGCTCCGGCACGTCCCTGCACCTTCCCAAAACCCCATCCCTGCAGCCGTTCACACTCCCATTCACGTTCCCGCTCCCCGCACGACCTGCCTTCCAATTCCTGCCTCCGTTCCCGCCCTGCCCTCTTACCTACAGCTGTATCCATTCCCGCTAGCCCCTGCGCCTGGCCCGATCTCAATCAAACCATCGCCCCCGTCCCAACTCTCGCTTCGCAACAGGCTTCGGCTTCGGATCTGGTCCGCCCCCTCTATCCTGTCCTTCCTTCCCATCTGCAGCCCGTTCTCGTCCCCGCTTCCGACCCATTTGGTTGCTGCCGCAACACCAACCCCGGTCTCGCACTCTCCCAATGCCTGCCCTTTGACCGAACCACGCTGCGCTTCCAGTCCCATCCGCGCTCCCAGTTCTGCTTCCACCTCTGTCCGTCCCCCACCCTTCGTGCCTCCGCGTCTGGAATCACTACTATCACAACAGCAACCACCGTGAACATGACCACCTTCCCCTCTCCATCCTCATCGCCATCACCTAATTCATTTCCACCTCGGCACCCAACGCCGTCGCCACCTCACACCTCTGCTTTCACTGCCACCGCCGCCCCTCGTCGCCGTCACCTCCACGGCAGTGGTTGCGGCAGTCAAACCCGCAGTTGGCGCATCCCTTGCCACTGCTGCCACCGCCACAACCATGAAACCGCTTCCGCATCTGTCCCCGCCACGCCTTCTACCACCTCTGTCCCCGCCGTCGTTCCTGCTGCCGCCGCTGTAGCAGCCGTCCCCGTCGCCGTCGCTGCCACCGCCCCCGCCGCCGCCGCCGCTGACAGGCTGACGGATGCACTCGGCCGACTCGGCTCTCCGCTGCTGTTTATCACGGGCGCTGCTTTTCCCTCCGTGATATGTGCTTGGTTACACCCTCTATCATTAGCTCATTTTTTAAATAAAAAAACCGACTCCCAGAGCGGCCGCCGCCGACCCGGCCGCCTCCCCCGCTTCAGCGACTCCGCCTCCATCCCTGCTCCCTGCCGTCACAGCCGTCTCCACGGATTCCGACCGGTTGAGTTTAGCGCAGAGCTGTCTCTGCGGCGACTCTGACTGGGAGGTCCCAGGGTTCGAGTGATGATCAATATCAAGCGAAAACAGTAGCACTACCCTATTAAGAGGGCCATGGAACGCGCATGATAGTTCTTTCTTCCTTGCCCTATTCTCTTTCTTTTTTTCTTTCTCGCTACCACATACGCAGGGGAGAGAAAGTTATGTAATGCTTGGCGAAAACGGCGCATTTTCGGCAAACTCTTATTACAAGGCTCTGGTAACATAAAAGAGGATAATTCTACTTGCTAAATGTAGAAAAAATTCCACTAAGATGTCAAAATCTGTTTTGTGAGTCCTCGATACCAAATAATCGAATGGCGTCAAAACGTCTGTTTGTCTTTCTGTACGTCTGTCCGTCTCTCCGTCCGTACACGTCCGTCCGTCCGTCCGTCCGTCCGTCCGTCCGTCCGTCCGTCCGTCCGTCCGTCTGTCTGTCTGCCCATCCGTCCGTTAGTCCGTCAGTCTGCTTGTTGTCAACGCTAGCGGCTAAACCGTTCAGCCGATTTTCTCCAAAATTGATATTACTCAATCGATCTGGCTTATGTCGCGTACCCCTGAACTTAAAACAAATATTTTAATATTTTAGGAGCACTTTATATGAATCCCCCTGAGACATTTTTCTTTTCGAAAAAATAGCTTCATAATTTTTTATTAAATTTGGTTTTTGGATAGTTTGAAGGACGAGAATGGTGCAGGTTTCATTTTCGTTGAACAATGATTTTTCAAAAATTGAAAACATACATTTTTTCGGCGTCTTCATACAACTGCAATTATGAAGATCGATATTTCTTCCTAATGAAATCTCTTTCTTTAAAGGGAGATTTTGAAATAAGATCATGTATAATTTTTCGAAAATTTGAGTATTTTCGCGTAATTTTGCGTGAGAATAATGGTGGGAAAGTACGTGTGCTTTAGCACCACTAGTTACACTTTCATTCTTTACACCGCCACTCAAGTCAGGAGCCCAAACAGGGGCACAGAGCTTTACTTGGCTGGGGCATTGCCATAATAGGGAGACACCTGAAGGAGGAAATTGACACGAAACCGTCTTGTAGGTTTGCATCGGTTCTCCACATCACCACCTCTAGATATAAAATCATTCACTACACTAACAGGACTACTGACCATAGCAGTGGACGCATCCGGAAACATCAATCAGTCAATTAATCCATCGAGTCCGTTCTTCCTGATACTGCTAACGCAACAGCTGCTAGAATCCTCCCTTCCGCATTCCATACTCAGCATGCCGTTTCCGCAAGCCGCTTCCACATGTTGAGGCTACGATGATGTCACCTGGCGGTGCCGAATGAAAGTAAACTGCTGATGTCATTACCCACCCAGATACAGAGTCCTTGCCATCCTGTTCCTCTACTAATAACAACCGGCGAATCTACGGACTCAAAGGTTGTTTGTTGCGGTGGTAGTGTTGCCACTCTCATTGTTACTTACATTGTTACAATTACTACCACCAATAAGAAGAGTACCGAAATCACCTGCCACAACACGCACCCACCCTTTCCCCATAAACACAAATGCTTCCTCGCCCCGGCCCCACACAACCCTCCGCCCGACCGTCCGTCTCACCGTCCGTCCCACCGTCCGTCCCACCGTCCGTCCCACCGTCCGTCCCACCGTCCGTCCCACCGTCCGTCCCACCGTCCGTCCCACCGTCCGTCCACTTTCCGTCCCACCGTCCGTCCCACCGTCCGTCCCACCGTCCGTCCCACCGTCCGTCCCACCGTCCGTCCCACCGTCCGTCCCACCGTCCGTCCCACCGTCCGTCCCACCGTCCGTCCCACCGTCCGACCCACCGTCCGTCCCACCGTCCGTCCCACCGTCCGTCCCACCGTCCGTCCCACCGTCCGTCCGAACGACCGCCGACTGACTGACCGCTCGTTCAACTGCCCGTCCTTCCTAATGCCCACCCACCCGCCCGCCCTTTCTACCGCCCACTCTTTCTCCCGTATGCACACATTCTGGTCTCCCCGGCCGCCTGCCCGTCGGATCGCCCGCCCGCCGGCCCACCGGCGTGTAAACCCCGCGGCGGCCGCGTCGCCGACACGCGCTACTGACCTCCCAGCCACCCACCCACCCCCACGCACGCCCGCTCGCCCGTCGCTCCGCCCGCCGGCGTGTAAACGCATGCATGGGCAGAGATACACGCGCCGTGGCGATAGAGCGTGGGGAGGAATCTCCGCTTCTTGTAAATATACGCTCGCCGCTACGATCCGCGCCCCGCCTCCGCCCACGCGTCGCCGCTCCGCCCGCTCGCTCACTCGGCGGGGGTGGGGCGGGCGGCGCACACTGGTTCAATCAGGCCCAAAACCCGGCCATAATGGCAAAATTCAAAGTGCGCGTTCGGAATTCTGGCTTATGAAATCTCATTCGGATGACATTGGAACACTGATGTTTCTGGTGCTTCAGCTCCAGAAAGTGATTTTAATCATTTTTGTCTTTCCCAATCCCACCGCGAACAGGGGCCAGCAGGGCACAGCGGCGGCGCACACTGGTTCAATCCGGCCAGAAACCTGGCCAGAATGGCGAAATTCAAAGTGCGCATTCGGAATTCTGACTTAGCAAATCTCGTTTGGAAGACATTCGAACACTGATGTTTCTGGTGCTTCAGCTCCAGAAAGTGATTTTAATCATTTTTGTCTTCCTCAATTGTGAAAGACAATTGGCACGTGGGCAACTGCAGCGGGCCTCCGCGAACAATCTGGTCCCAATTCTTGCATTTGAGGAACCGTGGTCTGAGTCGACCAGATCTTTGTTGAGAATTATTGTTGTGATCACACGTCCTTCAAAACGTCCGTCCGTATGGGCGTCAGCACGGCAGCAAGGGTGCGGAGGTTCAGGCCACCGCGGGCAGGTAGTGCCAACCAGGGGCCACCAGGGCACAGCGGCGGCGCACACTGGTTCAATCCGGCCAAAAACCTGGCCAGAATGGCGAAATTCAAAGTGCGCGTTCGGAATTCTGACTTAGCAAATCTCGTTTGGAAGACATTCGAACACTGATGTTTCTGGTGCTTCAGCTCCAGAAAGTGATTTTAATCATTTTTGTCTTCCCCAATTGTGAAAGACAATTGGCGGACAGGCGGACAGACAGATGGACGGACAGACGGAGAGGTGGAGAAAGGGACGGACGGATGGATGAACGGACAGACGGGCGGTTTGCCGTCATTCGATTTTTCGGTATGAAGAACCCACAAGAGATGGATTCTGGCTGCACCATGTGTTAGAGGATTTTTTTTCTAAATTCAGCAACTGGATTTATCCACTTTGTCGTCACCAGGGCCAGGGATTAAGAGTATTTTGCCGAAAATTCTCCGTGTTTTTCGCAGCATTTTCTCACTACTATATAAGCGGTAGCGAGTAATTCAAAACGAACCATTTCTGCGCAATTAGAGTAGCGTTTGTTTAGTAATTTTTGTAGTATGTTTGTTTAGTAATAAGATTATTGGTTTTATCTTACTCAATCTGAAATTTTTAAATTTCACAAGACCAACTTAGATTGTATTTATATTTGTGTAAAGTATTTCTTATCTTAAGATATTCAAACCATTTCACAAACACTTTTTGGATAACATGAGTAATTGTTGAGATTTTTGAGTCGAAACGTCCAGTATCACGAAGATGTTTCGATTATAACTCAAAATTACAATGAAACATTACATGCGTCATATTACAAATTATATATGGTGTCGTGGTGTTGTACCTAATTATTAATTAAATTTTATTTCATTGAACATTCAATGGTATCGCGGCTTTTGCGAATTACCACCAATATTGTGTCGCAACAATTGCACAAATTTCATGATTGAAAAAAGAATTATCATGATGTGAATATACGCAATACTGTATCATATTTGAATTGTCAAACCGATTCTCAGTAATTATCGATACTGATGTTCCAGAAACATTCATTATACATCTGCAGTATCTGTGGGACGTTTCCTTTGCAAAATAATAGTATACGAGCGTAGAATGCATTTTGTCATTAGCATTTATATTCTTAATCGTGAAATTACAATAGCACCCTATCTATTATATCAACTTAGTACCCATAAGTAATTTGAATTAGAAATGGAATATAGAGCATATCTTTATTTTACAAAAAATGTTTAAGTTCTGATGTAAAAGTATTCTGTATCAAACTATTTTGCTGTACATACCCTGAAACCAAACGAAGTATGTAAATTACCTAATTTATAATGGGCTTCTTATTGATTAATGTGAAAAAACATATTTAAAGCTGAAAACAATCAGCCTTAATTCTATTTAGTTGTAAAATTTGATTTAGCGGTATAATACATAAAAAACTAAATTTAATACAATTGTAGTAAGATTATATACAATCTACATTAATTAATTAATATAGCTAAGAATTAATAAGCAAATGGTTAAAATAAATATTAATTTGCAAGCATTAATTTGCAGTAACATTAATTTGCTCTTAATTTTCTCCAATAATTTAATGTTGATAAAGCAAAAAGGAACCACGAAATTTACAACATGATTTACAACATAAAATTTACATTGTTTCCCACTCCCATGTTGTCACAATAATTTAGTGTCTACATGTATTTCATTTTAATATATGAAAGTATAGTTTAAAATGTCATAATTTCAGACAGACTTTTTAAGATTTCCAAAGCAAGAATGTGTTAAAGCGCATTTCCGGTTTCAACTTAAAATTCGAATACTACTTCATTTCGAGGAAGGTTGGAGGAGTGTGATAAAACATTCTGTAAGTAATAAGTAACTAATAGCATGGAAAAACTAATTTTTGGAAATAATCTATGAGATTTATGAAACGATCAGCAAATCTAAAATAAAGGCATTGCGATTATTGTTCGGAATGACGAGAGACCAAATACAATGAGTCAGTTGCTCATTGAGGGTGTGTTAGAAAATATTTCAAAGCGTCTAATCGATTAATAACAAGAAAAAAGAAATAGCTTAATTCTTCCTAAAGTTGAAACGAGCAGCCAAGCCAAAGAGAAAGCCAAACGTTTATCGGGTGGAATGACTAGTAGCAGAAAGCGTTGTGTCCTTTTTGAGCCACGTGGCTGGCACACTCTTTGCAAAGACTCCTCGATTCCGAACGCTGTTTGTTTGCGGTTCACTAAAACTCTAATGTCTGTTTTCTTGGTCACTCCAGGCTTGTTCAGGAGCTTTCAACCCAAATGACCCTCCCCCCATCTCCCGGAAGCCGTTGTTTCGGTAATAAAATCAGTAGAGAGCCTAGTCACTTCGGATTTCAGTTTACAGTATTCTTTTTTATGGAGATAATTAAAGAGATTCAAAGAGCTCGCCCTTTGCAAAGACTCAAAGGGGTAATGAACATCAATTTACTTTTTTAAAGCTCACAATGTTATTAAAGTAAAGAAAGGAATGGAAACGCGGAAGCGTTATTAAAACATTCAAAGGCGCGAACAAAAAATAAAATTTGATGTTAAATTTCAAAAGTACTTAAAATCAAAACGACTGATAAACTTGAGTTTAGAGTATAATTTTAATTTTACTGATATGTTTTACAAAAGATATAAGTATCATAATAAAAAGTGGGCTGGTTCGCCGATATGATTGTCGATTGTTTTATTATTTAGAGTTTGTGGGCGCGCCGACTAGGCCTACTGTTTTCCTTGTTCTGTAAGTGTAGTGCATTTTATATCCAGGAAAGCGGCGATGTTTCTTCCCCGGCGAGAACATGGCATCTGGTGCCGACTGCACGTCGGCTTGCGCATTTTCCCCTCCAGGTATCTTATCCCATCAGAGCGTCCCCTTAATGGGACGAGTGTGTAGCTTCCGACGTGTGTGATAATGAATGCGTGCCAGTGTGCGTGTGTATATAAGAGGATGGAACTGGGATTGCCATCCGTCCTCCATTCGGAAGGACAATCCTTCATTGATGTGCTCTCGTCCTCCGCTGTATTTTAACTATCCTTTTAGTAAATTTTCAACATTTTATGTCATTTATTTCATCACGTGACTAATACCTGCTACGTTTTATCCTTTATTGCATAATTTAGAATAGAAAATATGAATATCCTTTTTCTGGACGCTGACACACGCATGAATGATAGTGACTAGCGGCTAACATAAAAAAGAGACGCTCAGCCCATCTTCATCTGCATTTTGTGAACGAATCTTTTCACTTGAATCGCAAATGGAGAGAAGAAAGAAATAGAAATGATGTTAGTCTAAATTAAATATTTAGAAAAAATGTGTTGATGCGGTTGGTTGTTTCTGGTTGTTGTTTTTGTTTTTTTCTTTTTTGCTTGTCGAGTGTCCTCCCTTTTACCTGAACATTGTTGGCAACCCTAGATGGAACACGAATGAGGGAGGAAAGATCGCGAGCGGTGCGTGGTCGGTTTCTTAGGTTTATCCTGAGGTATTCTTCTGATCGGGAATATAATAATTTAAGAGTTATAAGTAATTTACATATATACAATCTCGAAAGTATTGTACTAACTTTTTTTTATTTATTTTACCCTTAACAAATTTTACAACTAAATTGAATTAAGGCTGAATATTTTCAGCATTAATTGTGTCTTTCATGTTAATCAATAAAAATTTCATTATAAGTTAGGTAATTCATTCACATAACTCTATCGGTTTCAGGGTAGCTATCTACCTATCAGAGTCGATCGGCCGCTAGAATTCTCCTCCAGACAGTGGTTGACTTCGAACTAGCTATTTAGCAAGTGCAGAAAACCCACCACGTTTGCACAGGGAGCGGTAGCATCAACTGATGTCATTCCAGCGCCTCTGACCGGGAGGTCCTAGGTTCGTGTCCTGACGGCGGAAGGATTTTCGACACTAGCCCTTTATCTACGTCGAAATTCAGTCACTGTCTGGAGGAGAATTTTAGAGGCCGGCTGCTCTGATCGGTAATTTTTCGTGGTTTCTCCGATCAACAACAGGCAAATGCCGGAGCAGCACCCTACCAAATGGACCACGGACCTCGCGCGATCTTTCCTTCCTCTTCCTTGTTTCCTATCCTCTCCCCTTACACACACACTTACACTAACATGCACTACACTACCACATATTCCGGGTGAGCGGTCGGGAGCTTAGAGCTTGTCCCGGCTGGGGCGGTACCCCGCTCGTGGGAGAGTCCTGGTTAGGGGAAACCCCACTAGCCGACGGTAGATCGGCGCCGGATCTCGCCATCCAGCGGGGGAAGATCACCGCCATCTCCCGAGAAAAAAACATGCACTACACTCACGGGACTAATGACCAAAGCAGTTGACGCGCCCGGAAATACGAAAAAATCAATCAGTAAAACCTACCACGTTACTCAGTCAATCCCTAGGATTTCCTGACCGGCGACGCTGCAGAGACAACGGCAATGTTCCCTCTGATCCATCACAGCCGTTCCTACGACATCATTACTGCAACGCAGACCGCGAGACTAATCCTTCCCGCGTGCTCTCCCACCCGCGCTGCCTCCGCTTCGCCACAATACAGTCACGAACTGCTCGGAGCTTTACAAGTAATTTACGATGCATTACGAAGCCGGCGGTAACAGCAGTGGCGAAGGTGTGGGCGGCGGCGGTGGGGGCGGGGCGGGGGAGTGTGGGTGGCGGCGGCGGCCGGGGCAGACGCTGCGGCGGCCGCGCTGAAGTGTTTGTTATCGTCTTCCGCATCGGAACCAGATTCTCAAGAAGCAGTCCAGACTAAAACAGCATTCCCAGGTGTTTACAGGCGTCTCTATGTACCGCCCGCTCCAAACAATCTGTGAGCAGCGCCCTGGTATTTTTTCTAGCTGTAACTGAGAGCTTAATTTGTTAAGTTCCTTCGGCGGAAGAGCGAGATAAATTCGGATCTCCACGTTCCGGAGCGGTCTTCTTTATAAAAACGTTTACGCTTTGCAGAGTTTGTTTCTTGCGAGCGAAAGACAAATACTCTTTATTGGCTTCCCTTTATTCGCTGGAAGCAGAGAACTTTTGGAGAGCACTGCCCTTCTTGGGAGGCCAAGGGGATTTGGAGGAAAAACGTAGTTGATCGGGATTCTCGGAAAGTTGGCTAACCTTCAGGCTGCGTGTTCGGACTCCGATTGTGAGATGTTTCGCTATTTGGACATAGCAATGAAAAGCGTCTGTAGTTGTCTTTTGTTAGTTTGGATCTACACGAAAAATAAATATGTCTTCGATGTGTTAATAACCTAGGTCTTGAAAAATGAGAAATTGGATTCTATTTAATAAATTCTTTGAGGAATGGGATCAGTATGTAGCTTCTTTATATTTGTCCAAGCTATTCGGAGAATAACTTGTTTTTAGCGTGGTGAAACGTCTCTAATCTTTAGCGAACAAATTTATTCCCTTATATAAAGAATGAATATATTGCGTGATAAGATGCCCCAAATGCCAATAATATCTTTGACTATGCTAGCATATGCCTCTGGGATGGCTCATGGGCAGCGTTCTAGCTTCACGTGCTGTAGTCCCGGACTCGACTCTCGGTCAAGGCAAAAATAGAGCTGTAGCTTTCCTTAGAATCGTCCCAGTTTCTGTACCTGTGTGACGAAGATAAGCTCAAGCAGGCAGATCTTGCTAGTTACGGTGCAGAGATTGTCATGTTCGCCTCATGTCGCTCTTAGCGTGGGAATTTAACTAGGTCCAGACATGGGGGACACCGATAGCTGGCCAGCGAAGTCGGACTATCGACCCAATAACACCAAATACCTGCATACATATGCTAGCATATTCATTTAAAAAATAACCATTCGAATTGTGTTTGTCAATGGACATGTCTTGTCTGAGTGACTTTGTCATAGACATTGTATTTAGATCTTCCGTCTTGAAAACAGAATTCTAGCTTCACTTGACCAGATATTCTAATGCTAACATTTGTAAAATTAACTACAGTATCAATTCTGACGAAAATTCTTTTCCTGTTTTTCTTTTTTTCGACATTTCATCTCTATCCCACTTTGCAAGGAAGGTAAGGTAAGTAATTGTAAATTGCGACGAAAGTTGTTCAAGTGCCAACACACAATGTCCGTAAGTCAGGATCCACCTAAGCGTACGTACTACAAATATCTAATTAAATATTGGAATAAACGTGTTAATGAAATGGTTTTGTTTGACTTCTGAGTATTCACTGTTACATACACGTAATTCAGGGGAAAAGTGTAGAGGAAATTGCTCACTGCCTTCCTATTTTGCGTTTATTCTAATTATGTAAAATATCTAAACACTTATTAACATTGAGCGTTTATTATCTAATTTAAATATATTTAAAATGTATTACTCCAATACGTAAATATGTAATTACTCAAAATATAATTATTATGGAGGATCACACATCAAAGATATAGGTCACAAAGAAATGGATACTTTACGATAATTCTTTTTCCAGGTAAAAAAGGAATAAGAAAGAACAGTAGAACTTAAAGCTGTATCTACGTACATTGGGAAAAAAAGTCTGACACTATATTAAAAAAGCAATTGGCAGTGTGTGTTCATATTCAGAGAATAAATAACAAAAGTCAATCAAAATATTTTCAATCTTTTATATTGTTGAAAATCAAAAATAATTATTGACTAATTAGAATTGAAGAAATCTTGTGGAAATTGGAGAAAAACTATTGAGAAACATCCATTTGCTATCAAACTCAATACAAGGCCAAATAAATAGTGGAGAATAGAGGGTAGGAAAAATCAACTACTGGAGCACAGAAAAAACAATAGCCATAAAATGAGAATCTCACAAAATACAAATGGAATAGTTATTTGTTACATTGCTGAGTTATGTGCTTCATTTACTACATTTACTGAGATTCAAAAGGTCAGTCACGTTTCTGTTCGGACTTAACAAAGAAAGAAACAGTAATAATGTTCTTACTGATATTAACAATATATTAAAAAAAGGTTTTCTTTGGTCCGAAGGGACGCGGGTTCGAGTCCCGCCTTGGACATGGTTGTTTGTCCCTTGACTTTGTATGTGTTGTCGCGGATGGCCTCGCGTTCTGCTGACCCCAGATCAGAGAAGCCCGCACGTGTGTTGGTCTAGTGTATGGTCGAATATGCGTCCCATCGGGACGTAAAGGGTAACCGGCTGTTGGCTGGATAAAAGACCAAGAAAAAACGATTTTAATAATAAACTATTATTGTATTTGGTAGTTATAGGATTGATTCTATTTTCCTCTTCAATTCTTCCTCTTTCTGCCTACTCAAAAAACTGAACATAAATTGATGTGGCTGCTGACAAGTGTACCCAAACATTGCATCATTTCACGCACAGCGACTTCTATCCTTATTTGAACGTCCCGTGCCAACACCAACTCTACCCGCAGGTGACACAATCCGGCCGCCATCTGAGACGCTCAATCACGGCCATCTGAAACACAATGATCGCGCCGGCGCGGCGGAGGCCCTGATTCAATCCGGGCCTATTCCGCGGATTAGTGCGTCAGCGACGGCCGCGACGCCGCCGAGACCGGTGGGCCGCGCTAACGAGGTAACGAGCGGATCGCCGTTGAATCACCAGCGCCGATTCGCGTCGCCGCCTCCGCCTTCGCACGCAACGCCGTCACGCCCGTGGCGTGCGAGTGGCGTGCGACCGGCCGACGCGCGTCCGCTTCCCACGCGCCTGCGCTGGGCCGAGCCTGCGCTTGATTGATTGATTGATTGTTTTTTTGTCAACTGCTTTGGTCATTAGTCCCGTTAGTGTAATGCATGTTTTTCTCAGGAGATGGCGGTGATCTTCCCCGACTTGGTGGCGAGATCCGGCGCCGACCTACCGTTGGCTACTGGGGTTTCCCCCTAACCAGGACTCTCCCACCAGCGGAGCACCGCCTCAGCCGGGACAAGCTCTAAGCTCCCGACCGGTCTCCCGGAATATGTGGTAGTGTAGTGCATGTTAGTGTAAGTGTGTGTAAGGGGAGAGGATAGGACAAGGAAGAGGAAGGAAAGATCGCGCGCGGTCCGTGGCCCATTTGTTAGGGTACTGATCCGGCATTCGCCTGTTGTTGATCGGAGAAACCACGGAAAACTACCGATCAGAGCAGCCGGCCGCTACAATTCTCCTCCAGACAGCGACTGCATTCGACCTAGCTGAAAAGCTAGTGTCGCAAATCCTGCCGCCGTCAGGACTCGAACCTAGGACCTCCCGGTCAGAGGCGCTGCAGTGACATCAGTTGATGCACTGACCTACCGCTCTCGGTCCGAGCCTGCGGAACGCCAATGGTACCCTCTGAGGCAGGGTTGTCCGGTTGGTGGCCCGCGGGTCGTATGCGGCCATCGGCAGTGGCGGGTTGTAGGGTAGTCCCAGTGTGCCCTGGCACCACCAACAAAAAGGAAGAAAAAGAAAATTTTCACTACAATTATGTATAAAATATCGTTTCTTCAAAATAGTTTTCTTTATAATAATTCATTTGAACGAGCACTTCGTCCTTCGATGGTCTATTAAAACTCTCTTCAAACGCACAGGGCGAAGTGCCATCTATCGACCTCCTTCTAAGCCTCTGAGCTACCTAGGAATTGGCGCCGAGTATGCCCATTTAACGCTGTATGAAGAACTCTGTGTAGGCTAGTATGCGTCTCTTATGGACGGCATGGTGTCACAAGCGAAGTGGCAAAGAAGTTCCCCTTCTCCTCACTAGAGAGTGCACTAACGGCACTATCTTCATCGCGCGGTCTATCTCTCGCTCAGGATGACCCCGATGTCCTGGTGTTTCGTACGTCGTGTCGTGTTGTGTTTCGCACATGGAGAGGCGGCGCTTACCGTGGGCGTAAGGCTTCCCCTCCTCTTCCCCTACCAATCTTCAGCGACCTTAGGAAGCTGCTACCTCTTGACATTTCTGTGGGCGCTCAGGCCTTCAGTCTGAGTATTTTATTTGTTCTTATTATTTTTAATTTGTTTTCAGTTTAATTATCATTCTAACTTAATAAA